>CAUYRT010020375.1:0-12020 GCA_963574885.1 Lepilemur ruficaudatus
AAAAAAAAAAAATTGGCCGGGCATGGTGGCGCATGCCTGTAGTCCCAGCTACTCGGGAGGCTGAGGCAGAAGGATTGCTTGAGCCCAGGAGTTTGAGGTTGCTGTGAGCTAGGCTGATGCCATGGCACTCTACAGCCCGGGCAACAGAGTGAGACTCTATCTCCAAAAAAAAAAAAGAGAAAGAAATGAAAGCATAGCTACTCAAATTCACTATAAATGCTAAGTCAACAAAACCCAACAAAATATTGTTATTAGTTGAAAGGGCACTGGTCTAGAAGCCAAGTTTTTCCTGTGCTGCTTAAGAAATGTGTGATCACGGACACCTGAAACAATGAAAATGGAACAGATATCTGCTCTGTTATTTCAAAGAGTTGTTTGTGAAGATAAAAATGAGATAATTCGATTTAAAGCTTTAAAATCTGAAATATTCAAATTAGGGCTTTGTCCATTCTCTTGAGTTGCTTATTTTTTCTACTCCTGTAGTGAAGTAGATGACAGACATTCATATATTCCCTCTGTGTACTGCTGGTGTAATGCTTTTGTGCACCAATGTGGTTTAAAGTTTTTGTAAATGTCTTTGAGACACCCAAAATGTGGTGAATTGGGAAGTAATGATACTGGGGAAAATATAGTAACGGGCCTTAGCTGAAAGAGCTATCTTCTCCCATTACTTTGTTGATAGTGTAGTTGGTGGAAGAGAAGAAGTGGTCTCTGTATTAGAGAGCACAGTTATGACTCTCTCTCTATACTCATTATTGCTGAAGGAACTCTCATACTTAACCTGCCTTTTTTGGGGTATGTTATTTTTTATTTGCATTTCATTCTGATCTGGAAAGTGTAGATAAACTGCATATTAAAATGAATTCTGTTGGAGCAACAGCTATTGGCTAAAAGATTATCAGATAGGAAGAGAAACATGGCCAGGTTGCAGTGATGTGCTCCTGCAGTCCCAGCTACTTGGGAGGCTGAGCTGGGAGGATCGCTTGAGCCCAGGAATTTGAGGTTGCTGTGAGCTATGAGCACACTTGGGAATAGCCACTATATTTCAGCCTAGACAGCACAGTCAGACCCTGTCTCTAAGAAAAAGTGGGGGCGAGGGGGAGAAGGAAGAGAAACATGACTTTAATTGGGAGTTATTTTATCCACTTTAGAAGGTATCCAATATAAAAATGACATTAAAATATTTGAATCCCATAAATAGGTAAAACTATTATGTATTCATAAAAATTAAAAAAATTGAAATCCTGTCCATTTCCCCCAATTACCTAAAATTTGGTTTCTAATTTGAAGACTATAGTCTCTAAATTAATAAAGTAATATGAAAATGATAAATTCCTATTGTTTTTATTTGTTCTAAATTCAGCCAATATTTATGGGATATAGTTCTATGTAGCAGAAAGGGAAAATGACCAATAATCTGTATAGCTTAAAAAGAAAACTTACAGTCATAGAATTCCATTTGGAAATGAACCTGTCTATAGAATGTTCCCGAAACATTCTTGACTTAGTTGAAAATTATCCAAATTCACTGCTCACAAAAAAGTCAATATTTCTTTTGTGTTATTCACTATTATGACTGCCACACAAATAAAGAAGGGTATATTATTTTTTCTAATTATAAGAGCAATGCATGCTGCATTTAAAAAAGGAAAACAGAAGAAAGTGATAACTACCAGTAATTTCATTACCCAGATTGAAACACTGCTAACTTTTGGGCATGTTTCCAGACTTTTTCTATGTACACAATTTACCTTTTTTTTTTTTGAGACAGTCTCACTCTGTTGCCCGGGCTAAAGTGTTGTGGCGTCATCATAGCTCACAGTAACCTCAAACTCCTGGGCTCAAGCAATTCTTCTGCCTCAGCCTCCCAAGTAGTTGGGACTACAGGCATGCGCCACCATGTCCGGCTAATTTTTTCTATAGATTTTTAGTTGGCCAATTAATTTCTTTCTATTTTTAGTAGAGACGGGGTCTTGCTCTTGCTCAGGCTGGTTTCAAACTCCTGACTCTAAGCGATTCTCCCGCCTCGGCCTTCCAGAGTGCTAGGATTACAGGCGTGAGCCACTGCGTCCGGCCCACAATTTATATTTTAATAAACTGAGTCAAACATATATGTGGAATTGTAACATTATCCCATAATACCATCTTATGGACATTTTTCCATATTTATATAGAGTTAAATCATTATCTTAATAGCTGCAAAGCAACATATAATTTATTTCCCCAACTCTAATGATGTACATTTTTTTTCAATTTCAAACTATTGTAAACCACACTACAACGAATATCTTTCTGTAAGTCAGTATCCTTTGTTCTCTAGCCCAATTATTTCTTAGGGAAAACTCCTAAAAGTAAAATTGTTGGGTTAAAAGATATATAATTGATTTTCTTAAAGTTTTAAATTTTTATTTTCAGTAAAGTTATAAATCACAGTTTAAAGAGCTGAGATTGTAAAGAAACCATTTTTTTGAGACAGAGTCTGGCTCTATTAGCCAGACTAGAGTGCCATGGCTTCAGTCTAGCTCACAGCAACCTCGAACTCCTGGGTTAAAGCAATCCTCCTGCCTCAGCCTCCCAAGCAGCTGGGACTACAGGCACTTGCCACCATGCCTGGCTAATTTTTTGGTTCTATTTTTAGTTGGCTGGCTAATTGTTTCTATTTTTAGTAGAGATGGGGTCTCACTGTTGCTCAGGCTGGTCTTGAACTCCTGACTTCAAGTGAGCTTCCTGCCTCGACCTCCTAGAGTGCTAGGATTACAGACGTGAGCCACCGGGCCAGGTCAGACACCATTTCTTGTGCTTCTCTCTACTACCTCCGTGTCTCTAGAGGCAACTTCTTTCAACATTTTTTGTATTGACCTCTGTGTCTCTAAATAACATCTCCCTTTTTTCTTGTCTATTTTAGACATTATTTATTAACTTTCTATATGATAGATGAGAATTTTGCAGTCTCTCCTTACCTGCAGTCCCAAATAGATACATATTTCCCATTAACATACATTAAATAATTTTGGGTTATCTCTACTATCTTTGTCCCCATCCTTAATATGCATAGTATGTCTCCAGAAGTTATTTTATTCATAGTATGTATGTATATGTATGTATTATGTATGTCCTTTCCCCTAACCACACCTCACTCTTTTCAAATGAGGACATCTGATCCAAGTTGGATCTATTAAGGGTTTACTTCCCAGGAGTTTATAATTTAGACTGAGAGGTTTAGTCACTATAGGTTACTGTGCTGGTAAATATATAAATTGGGAAGTTATGAGTAGTCATTTCTTACCACACAATCTGAGGATTAAGGTAGCAGAAGACAGCTACACAATTTCTATTTAGTGGAGATTTATTAGTCACAAACTAACTTCAGTGTGTGTGGTGGTGATACCACAGGATCTGGCTTGAAGTTGCTACTAATTATACTGTTTTTATTTACTCTGGAGTGTTTATCTGGAGAAGTTTGAGAGATAAAACTGATTCAGTGTACAAATTAATTTCCAATGAATGAGAAGAATGGAACATATAAAAAGAAATAGAGGTGAAAAGCGGAGTCTTGATGATTTTTAAAGTTCCTTCTAGAGCTCTGACTGCATTCCTACCCTTAGGTTTTGTGTGACACCTCTATAGCTATCTGACATACTTATGCTTAAGGAAGCTATTTTGTGTTTATGCTTACGCCAGGGGTATTCCATGAGTTCCCTGTTATTTGAAACCAATGAGGTCCTTAAAAACCAGAACTAAAACTACATATATATCATGATATCCTTGATCAATCTCGACTGTGATTTTCAAACTAAATTTAAAAAGCACTGAAAAAAACACAGCTGGCCTCTTTCTCTCAGGCTGCTGGCTCATACTTTTCCTAGGACAGAGAGACAGTGAAATGATGAAGGGTGTATAGAGACCATATAGGTAAGAAAAATGAAATTAAACAGAGTAGACAACAATATAAATGGGAATTTGAAAGCAGTATTTGCTATATATAACAACAATAAAGATAATGTACCTATAATTAAGAATTTGTCCTATGATCAACAGAAAGTTCACGGTTGTTGAAGCTAAATGTTAAGTAATAGGGGATTCAATATAATGGGTAAATATAATGTTTACTTTTGTTTAGAATGTTCATAATAAAAGCTTAAAAAATTGTCCTTATAGAATGATTTCCATTTAAAGTAAATTTCATGTTTGTACAGCGGTAAGTACAAAGAAAAAAAATGACTTAAATACAAAGTAAGCAAATATAATGTATTTAAGCTATTCTAAATGAAAAAATAAACAAGCAAACACAAAAGCCCCTAAAACTCCACTTCTGTTTACATTTTTTGTTAAAGGAGGTTATTTTGATAGAATCTGTTAATACTTTAGAAGCACTGAAAGTCTTAAGTAGCTTCTTTATGAGAACAAAGATTCAAAAAACAAGGATTTACTCTTATTGACAGGGAACAAATAAAAACTAACTTGCTAGCAATTTAAGAGATTGAGCTAATGACATGTGATGCTTGACAAATTAAAAGAAATGATAAATTTCTTCCTTTATTTAAAGTAACAAAAAATGATAAAATAAGTACATATGCTTGGAAAACAGAATTTACTTGAAATATTTAGATAACTCACAGGTGTTCCTGGTGCTACCCGGGACACAATCACAGGCATCTTCTGATCATATCCTCCCTTAAAAAGACAGCAAGTCAAACATTAGTCAAATATTACCAAAATAACAACATCTGAATTTAAAAACTGAGTACAACATAAATTCCAGATTACCTTCACATTGAATCCAAACCTTCCATTTTCATCAGGTTTCATTCTGATTAGAACAAGATTATCATGTGGAATGCCACCATTTGGCTTAAAAAGACAAAAAATAAATAATTTCTAGTCGTCTTCATTTAAAATCTATCCTTCAGGTATACATGAAGCATGTTTTTTGTATGCTTATATTATCTACAGTATGTAAAGAATCAAAATTCTAATCAAATTGTTAGCCCTGAAAAGTAAATTTCTTTGACTAATAACTTGCAGTTAGTCAAACTGGATATATTCTCTCATTCATTCTTGCCACCACGTACTAGACTATAAATGCCAGGAGGAACAGGGGCCATGCCTGTCTTTATTAATTGCTACATTCCTACAAGCTGGCCAGGTTCTCTTATAAACATATACATATAAAAGCACATATCAAGTACTCATAAATGTTATGGGAATTCAAATGATACTTCCTCTGCTTGATACATGTGCTTTTTAAAAACAAGAGATTCAATCCACATACCATGCACTTCACCCATTCACAGCATATAATTCAATAATTTTTACTATAGTTACAGAGTTGTACAGATATCACCACTATCTAATTGTAGAATATTTTCATCAACCCCCAAAGAAATCTTGTAGCCATTAGCAGTCACTCCCCATTCCCCCACCTCTCATTCTTCAAAGGCTAGTCAACAACTAATTCTTTCGATAGATTCTGGATATTTCATGAATATGGAATCATATAACATATGGCTATTTGTTACTGGCTTCTTTCACTTAGTATGTTCTATGCTTGCTCTTTGAAGAAAAGAATCTAGGTAATTCTTATTTATGCTTCAAGATACAGGTCAGAGATGATCTCTTCTGGGAATCTTCCCTTAACTCCACAGCTAAATTAGTTCCTCTTATATACTCCCTGCATTCCCTATAATCACTTCTAATTATAGAATTTATACTGAGTTACATCATGGTACAATTCATAACCAAAGAAGATGCTGAAAAAGAGAAAGTACTGTAATACAATTTACAAACAAAAAATGCCACAGTAAAAAAGAAATTTTATTTAGAATTTAAAAAATCCAAAGGAAAGTGAGAAATTTGAAGAAGCTACTTACAGTAGGTTTTTCAGGGGAAGATGGAACATCAAATGTTTCATTAATATGATTTCCTAGATCTTGCTGAGAATGTGAACAATGAATTTGGTTCCAACTGTTTTTCTTAGATTGTTTGGGTGGCAAAGCTGGAGGTTGTCCATCTCCAGCAGACTCCTGTGATCTAGGAAAAGAAAAGGAAAAAAATAAATTTTCAGAAGTTGTCTCATAGAATTTATTTTTTAAAAGTTAGGGTCAAGTGATCCAGATATTTATAATGGTAGGAGACAGGCTTTAAATATCGTATCTATTTGTAAGTGCCATTTTTTAAATGAAAATTTTTCTATCTTTGAAGTAGTAAATCTAATTTCCCATTTTATCAAATATGTAAAAAATTATATAATAAAATATACTCTAAAGGCATCCCTAAGATATTTATTAATCTACTATAACAATGTACACACTTTTCTAAAAATTTTTTTTAGGGTTTTGCGGAGCCATGGGTAGCCAGGGAATAATGTAGGCAAAGAGAATTCAGAACCGAGAATTGGGCCATTCTTTGGATAAAACACCTGGTCCAGTCTAATTAACAAGAGATTAGCCTAATCTATTTAGAAATAAATCATGATTCATCAGAGTAATGAACTCAATGATGTGACAAGGATTAGAAATCTGAGTAAGAATGCTGACATCATCACTGAAGAGACAAAACTGGATGAGATACTGTCATTTATGATTTAAGGTGAGAAAGCAAAAATCAATTAATATCAGAGAGCATAAGCCTCAGTTTGTGGCTGCTAGAACTGTTAAAAATAGCTAGGTCTTACAGGGGAAACTTCGAGGCAGAAATTCTAGGTTTTAAGAGCAAGCATGGGAGGCCAGGGTGGGAGGACAACTTGAGGCCAGGAGTTCAAGGTCAGCCTGAGCAACATAGTGAGACTCTTCCTCTACAAAAAAATTGACTGGGTATGGTGGCACATGTCTACAGTCCCACCTACTCAGGAGGCTGAGGCAGAAGAATTGTTTGAGCTCAGAAGCTGGAGGTTGCTGTGAGCTACAATGATGCCACAGCACTCTAGCCTGTCTCAAAACAAACAAACAAACAAAACCCCACAAAAACCAAAATCCTAAAGCCCCAAAAAACAGCTATGATTCATTAGGCTCCTTTTCTTCCTTGGCCATGGGACTAGCCATGACTCAAACAGGGACTGCTGTCATTCTGGGTTCCAGAATGAAGATAATGTGGAGCAGAGCTATAGTTGACCCATGATGTACATATAATGTAAGAAAGAAAGAACCGTTTTTATTGTAAGTCACTTTAAGTTAGGCTCATTTGCTATCATGGCATAATGTAGCCCAAGATAACTGGTACAGATTACTTCCACAGGGACCCCTGGATATATATGTTCTCCTTAGTAGGGAAGTTGGGTGTGAACTTAGTAGAGGCTGGCTGCTAGATACCTGGTAGATATGGGTAGTGAAGCTGAAAATATGATTAGTGCCAAGGAAGTCAGTTGGGATTAATAATGCATGGTGTGATTGTATGGTCCTCCAGGGAAGTTTCTTCATAGAAAGAACAGAATCTTTCTGAAATTTTATAATCTGGTATAAAATATGATCACTAACTAAGCAAGTAAACAATAATGTCCACTCAATGTAGATGTCTGCATAACAGGGCACAAATGCTCTAAATTCTGTTAAGTCTATAAGGATTGCATCAGAGCACACGCCCTTCCTTTTCAACAAAAACTTCACTGAGATCTGATTTAAACGGCCAGGAATTCCAGGTCCCAAACACAGTAAGTAGTTTTTATGGTACTTTCAACTGCCAAGAACCCAAGCCCCTCAGGGTAAATACATTCAAGTGTTGCTAGTCCATGGAAATGATTCCATGGACTAGAATAAAGATACATACCTCAATTACCATGTCCTACTACATGGCATTAGGGGAGATAAAGATGGACATCCCTTGGCAGAACCTCACAGATGTGACATTTCTAAAAAGCAGTTGATAAAGAATTTCCAAAACTTTACAAAAATCAGAAGTTACCTGACTCCACATATATAACGAACTATAGAAATGATGTCTGAAAGTACAGTCTTTGACTCCACATATATTAATCAACCGGTCTCACCCCTTACTTAGGCATAGTGTAACCATTTCAGCAAGGAGATTAGAAACTTTTTTTCTGGTTTTGCATACAGTTGTCATACCCAGGAAGCATTTAGCCTCAAAACTAAAGGCCTGTTGGAGAGTTTAAGGTTGAAATCAGATGGAAACAGAGTTAGAGCAACTTTCTTATTCTTCGTCCAGCTATCAGTCTAAATACAGTGCCAAAATATATAACAGGGTAACTCAAGCCTGATCTTTAGTGAAATATCTAAGTGAGCCAAACCTGGTGGGTATGGGCGTAACAGTGGCAATTCTCAGTTACATGAGAAGGACAGCAGTGACATTATGGAATATTTTGCTAAAATTGCTGAATCTCTATTTCTGGGGTTAGTTCTTAGTCACATATAGTAAAAAAAAAACCCCCAGAGATAAATTTCATTGTGCATATCTCATTAGAAATCATTGTCTTAAAACAGTGGTTATAAATTCAGGGCTTATGGGCCAATTTTGGCTAATATACATTTGGCCCATTCACTGTTTTTATGAAAACCATGTGAGTTAATTGACTACATTTTAAAATTATATACAAATCTGGATTTTCAAAATGAAAAATCTGGAAGCTCTGGAAAGAATGGACCTACATTACTAGTTGTCAAACACTGGATAAAGCCACGTGGCAGCTGTTGCCTTTAGATGAGGGCATGGGCACTCTAATCCACATAAATCTCCACTCCATGTTTCCTGCCAGACTCCAGTGGGTATGTGAGCATGACCTCTTCTTAAATATTCAAAACAAGCAGGAAGACACAGATAGGAGGACAGTCCAAGTATATGAGCTTGGGTTGGGATTTAAGCCAAATTCTAAAGAAAAAGTTAAGGAGAATGGAGTCTAGACAGAGATGCAGCAAAGGAAAGGACAGTAAAACTCTGGATTTTATGACAGGGCTACCTGCATTCTCATTGTCTTATGTAACTTCTTATTAAAGTAACTTCTCAGAGAGTGGCAGGCAGGCTCTTCAGATGCCTGATTGCTACAGAGAGTGAGGTTGGTCTGGGGAGCTATTTCAATTTAATTATGTGCTCTCCCAGTAATCCCAGTAACTGTTTCCTCCTTTCACGCTTCCAACTTAAATAGCCAAACTCTAATCATATACACATACACAAGCACACACAAAATAAAGTCTGTAAAAGTAATCAAGAATGTCAACATAAAAACCTGAAATTCATATATTGGGCAAAGGTTATTAATTACATTTTTAAGACATACTCCAAGAGTATTAACTCAATTTATTTTAATGCATAACTTCCTTCACATCTAATGTAGAGCTATTATATGCAATCAATCTATTAAACAGTTATCTACGAAGATGACTTTCATAGGCAAACCATGCATTATAATCAGAAATTATGATATATTTTAAATAATGTCATGAAATAGACCAGTTCTTAAAAATGATACTATTTCTAGGCACACACACACACAAAACTGCCAAGTATAACCAAATGAGGAGACATCATATACGTGGGAGAATAACCAGGCATCACAGTGAAACACCGCTCTATCAGGAATATCAGCTCAGGTGATAATAGCTAGCACCCTGAAGGAAGAAACCTATACTTTAAAGAGAAGGCCAGCATCTACTAACAGGTGGTTTAAACAGAACTGGGGAAAAAGAAATCAAAGAATGAAGTAACAGTGCTAAAGTTCCAATGAGCAACCTGGGAATCTGGGCTGTGGCTGGAGTCTTACAAGTGGAGGTGACCATCTGGCTTTAAAGATGGGAGCTGGAAAAGATCTGTCATAGAGAAAGTTGGAAAGAAAGGCAATCCTGAAGGGATCATTATCGTTAATTATCGAAAAGAAAAATGAGCGAGATAAACCTTGAAAATCATGAATTAAAAAAAATGGTAAAGGTCTGACTGTGCATACAAACCTGTCACAGAAGCAAAAAATTTATTCTAATTTGAGACTAGAAAATAAATAAAAACTATATTCTTATTAGACACTAATACAAACTTGCCAGGAATGATGGCTCTTTTAAAACTTGTATTTTTGAAGATACATAACAGAAGATCATGTCTCATTTAACTGTAATCACTAGTGTCATTCTATTTTTCACTGGGAATTCAGTCCTTGTCCTTAGCATCCAAATATAAGTAACTGAGACTTTAGTCATAGATAGATGGCAGATAAGCATACTGTTGTTATAGCAGTTCAGGAACCTGCAATTAGTTTTGCTGTCACAAAATATATTATCTAATATGAGTCCCCATGACTTGCTATCTTTAATTCATACTGTCTTTGGGGTTTTTTAAATTTCTTTGTCCTAGAGCAGCCTAGTATTTGTAGGGTTCATAATATATTGCTAGACTTGGTCAAGACTGGAATGGGAATTAGGTAAAATTGAGTTTGTAGATGGAAGTCATCACTTCCAGTAGCTGAGGCGGGCAGAGGAAAGGCAAAGCTTTGAGGACTAAGCAAAAGGAATTGACAAGGTATGGACAAAGCTGCAGGGGACTCATTAGATAGGACTAGAATGGGATAGCCTGGGAAAAAATGCTCGGGGAAATGAACTTAACACTTGAGGATTATGAAGTCTGTGTAGAGTCTCTTGTGATTAGGGACTTAAGGACAAAGTTGAGAATGTGGAGAATTCCTTACAATGTTCATCCAGACACCTGCACTTCAAAAACTGCAGAAACATAAATTGTTAATAATATATAAAAAGCTGTCAGTATATATCCCAAAAGATTAATTGAAAAAAAAAATATATATATATATATAATCATATGCTCACAGCAATCCTATAAGGTAGATATTAACACCCTGTTTTTAAAAGGTGAGAAAACTGAAGCTTAAATAGATAAAATAACTCATCAAAGGTCACCTAATTAGAAAGTGGTGGAATCAAGTTTTAAACCTAGTTTGAATCCAGAACTTGTACTCTTACCATTATGTTATACAGTTGCACCTCAAAGAAAATAACTACAAAAAGCAGGAGGAAAGTTATTCTAAATCAGAGGTTTCTAATAATCTTGTAGCAGTGGAATCTTTTCTTCAAATGAAATACTACTCAGAAGCCAACTTATGAAATAGATAAAAGCTAAGCACCCCTCTTATCTGCCAGTATCTGAGGCCTCAACAGAACGCCTAGGACTTAATCAGAGCATATCCTGAACAGGGCTACTTTAAATCACTCCATTCTGGTTATAAATAGTAATACTGCTATATTTTAAAATATAATAGAAATTACTTATATTTTAATGAACAGAAAGCAAGACTAGTGGAGACCAAGGCTTAAATACATTCATATTTACTTTAATTGATAACATTTCTAACTTAATGGTACTACTATATTAACTTTCAGATGTTAATAGAAACAGGAGATGGGAATATAATTCTAAAACTGTTCCAAATACACAACTTTTTTTTTTTTTTTTTGGAGACAGGGTATTTCTTGCTCAGGATACAGTGCAGTGGCGTGATCATAGCTCACTTAACCTCAAACGCCTGCCAAATGCCCAACTTTTACACTGGGGTTTTTCATCACAAATAACTTGCTTATCTTAAACTTTGACCTTTTTTTTTTTTGAGATGGTCTTGTTTTGTCACCTCAGCTAGGGTATAGTGGTGTCACCATAGCTTACTGCAACTTCAAACTCTTGGGCTCAAGTGGTCCTCCCACCTCAACCCCCCAAGCAACTTATAGTTGGGACCATAGGCACACATCACCATGCCTGGCCAATTTTTCTATTCTTTCTAGAGACAGGGTTTCCCTATATTGCTCAGGATGGTCTAGAACTCTTGGGCTCAAGCAATCCTCCAACCTTGGCCTTCCAAGGTGGTAGGATTATGGGTATGAGGCACTGTGCCCAGCCTGACCTTTTTAATTTAAAAAAATTTTTTTTTTTTTTTTGAAACAGAGTCTCACTCTGCTGCCCGGGCTAGAGTGAGTGCCGTGGCGTCAGCCTAGCTCACAGCAACCTCAAACTCCTGGGCTCAAGCGATCCTACTGCCTCAGCCTCCCGAGTAGCTGGGACTACAGGCATGCGCCACCATG
>CAUYRT010020379.1:0-45115 GCA_963574885.1 Lepilemur ruficaudatus
TGACAAGGTCCAACACATCTTTATGATAAAAACTCTTAGCAAAATAGGCATAGGCGGCTCATACCTTAAAATTATCAAGTCCATTTATGACAGACCCACGGCTAATATCATACTGAATGGGGAAAAATTGAAACCATTCCCACTTCGAACTGGAACTAGACAAGGATGCCCACTATCCCCTCTCCTATTCAACATAGTGTTCGAAGTCCTAGGTATAGCAGTCAGGCAAGAGAGGGGTATTAAGGGCATCCATGTGGGGGCACATGAGATCAGACTCTCACTCTTCGCTGATGATATGATATTATAAGTAGAAAACCCCATGGATTCGTCCAAGAGATTCCTAGATTTGATAAATGAATTCGGTAAATCTCAAGTTATTGCAAAATCAATATACACAAATCAGAGGCATTCATATATGCCAAAAACAGTCAAGCTGAAACTCAAATCGTAGCCCCAAAGAAAATTAAATATCTAGGAATATACTTAACAAAAGATACAAAGACTTATACAAGGAAAACTACGAAACACTAAAAAAAGAAATTGTAGATGTAAACAGATGGAAAAATCTACCTTGTTCATGGATTGGTAGAATCAATATCGTTAAAATGTCAGTACTACTTAAAGTGATCTACAGAATAAATGCAATCCCCATCAAAGTACCACCATCATTCTTTACAGATCTAGAAAAATAACTCGTCACTTTGTAGGGAACCAGAAAAGACCTTGTACAACCAAAGCAATCTTAAGTAAAAAGAACAAATGGGGAGGTATCAGTCTTCCAGACTTCAAGTTGTACTATAAAGCAATAATGATCAAATCAGCCTGGTATTGGCACAAGAACAGAGGCATCGATCTTTGGAACAGGACTGAGATTCCAGAGGTGAAACCGTCTGCATGTGGTAATCTAATTTTTGATAAACCAGACAAAAATATACATTGGGGAAAAGACTCTCTTTTCAATAAATAGTGCTGGGAAAACTGGATAGCTACATGCAGAAGAATGAAACTGGATGTCTACCTCTCACCTCTTAAAAAATACACTTAAGATGGATAATAGACTTAAACCTAAGGCATGAAACCTTAAGAATCCTAGAAGATGATGTTGGGAAGACCCTTTCAGACATCAGCCTAGGCAAAGAATTCTTGAACAAGACCCCCAAAACAATCACCACAGCAACAAAAATAAACAAATGGGATCTGATCAAATTAAAAAGCTTCTGCACAGCCAAAGAAACTATCATTAGAGCAAATAGACAACCTACAGAATGGGAGAAAATATTTGCTCTCTACACTTCCAATAAAAGTCTGATAACAAGAATCCGTGTAGAACTCAGGAGAACAGGAAAAAAAATCAAACAACCCCATCAATAAATGGACAACGGAAATGAAAAGACACTTTTCCAAAGAAGACAGAATAATGGCCAGCAAACATATTTAAAAAATGCTTATCATCGCTAATCATTAGAGAAATGCAAATCAAAACCACAATGAGATATCACCTAACCCCAATGAGATTGGCCTCTATTAAAAAATCTCAAGACAACAAATGCTGGCGAGGATGTGGAGAGACAGGAACACTCTTTACTGCTGGTGGGACTGCAAATTAGTGCAACCTTTGTGGAAAAGGATTTGGAGATACCTCAAAGAGCTAAAAATTGAAATATCTTTTGATACAGCAATAGCATTATTAGGCATCTACCCAAAAGAGTGTAAGTCATTTTGTAATAAAGACATCTGCACCCTAATGTTTATGGCAGCACAATTCGCTATTGCAAGTATGTGGAAACAACCCAAGTGCCTGTCAATTCATGAGTGGATTATTAAAATTTGATATATGTTTACAGTGGAATATTACTCAATTTTAAGAAACAACAGTGAGCTAGCTCCGCTTATATTATCCTGGATTGAGCTTAAGCCCATTATCCAAAGTGAGGCAACATAAGATCGGAAGAATGGGCTCCACATGTACTCGCCATCAAATTGGTTCTGACTGATTAACACTATGTGCTCAAATGGTGGTGGTGTTCACCAGGGATTTGGGGGTTAGGGAGGTAGACCCACAACTGAGGGATGCGGTGAGCATTGTGGAGGGGAGGGGCATACCTCTAACCCTTGCTAGGGAGAGGCAAAGTTATAAAATGTAACCAAAAAGTTTGTACTGTCATATTTTCCTGAAATTAAAAAAAAAACAATCTGAGCTCTGTTACTGAGTTGTATGACCTGGGTAATTAATTAAATTCTCCAGGTTTCCAGTTTCCTTATCTGTTAAATAGAAAAAATTGTAGTAGCTACCTCCTGAAGTTGTTTTGAGTCTTACTTGAGAAAATGTATCTATAAAGTACACACTTTATAATGCTACATACATTGTAAACATCCGTTAAATAGAATCTATTTTTGCTGTTAATATAACTATTAAGATTAAACCTTCTCTCCAGAAAGATAAATAATTAGAAGTCAGGGAAGGGCTGTGAAGATTGGTTAGTTGATGTACACTAATAAGTGGAGAAGCTTTCTTAAGAGAACCTAAACTTTGAATAGCACAGATATGTAGGGCTCATGGGATTGAAAATGAGCAAGGAAAGCAGCCTAGGATAATAGCAGGAGGCAAGTGGGGAATTAACTGCTCAAGAAAAATTGAGTAAGGTAGGATAGAAGGAAATGATATTTACGGGAATAAAGATTGATGTGGCAGATAGAGAACAAAGTTATGGAAGGCTTTGAGTGCCAAATCAGGGATTTTGGACTTGATTCTGTCGGTAATGGTATGTCCATTAAATATTTTTATGTAGATAGGCTTAGAAGTAGGATACAAGATGATTTGGAGGAGTGAGAGGTAAAGATACTAATTAAAATATTATTAGAGTAGTCTTGGTGTGAGATTGTGAAAACTTGCACTATATCTGACTTTATTGTCCATCCATTTTTCTTCTTGCACATGAATTACTCTATTTTTTTTAAAAATTGTTCGCTCATTTGTTATTCTAGTTGCATATAGTTCTCTTTTTGTGTTATTGTTTGTTTTAGGTGGCAAGTACTGAAAAGTAGATTGAATTTGTGTTTTTATATGTGGTGCTTGTATGCAGCAGGACACAAGTGTTCATTTAATATGTTGTAAAAGATTTTTTAAAAGTTTAGTACTAATATCACTTTAGAAAAAACCACTAAGAAATGCTTAAAGTGTTAGAGTCACGTTTTTATGAATAGATTGAGGTAGACTAAAGAAGTGAAATATCGTTTTAGATTAAAAAAACATTGAATATGTTCATTTTTATATATATATATATTTTTTTCTTTTTTGGAGTCTCTCTCTGTTGCCCCTGCTAGCATGCGGTAGCTTCATCATACGTCACTGCAACTTAAGACTCCTGGGCTCAAGTGGTCCTCCTGCTCAGCCTCCTGAGTAGTTGGGACTACAAGCATATGCCATCATGTCCCACTAATTGTTTTTATTTTTTGTAGAGATGGGGTCTCACTCTTGCTCAGGCTTGTCTCCTCAGCTCAAGCAATCCTTCCACCTTGGCCTCCCAGAGTGCTGGGATTACAGGCGAGAGCCCATGCCTGGCCCTCTTTATATGTTTTGAAGTATTATTTCTGTTATCAGAGGAGAACTTATAACTGCTTTATAAGGTTTATTACTGGGAAAAATCTTTTATTGTATTAAAAATTGATTACATAAATGACTTCTCAGAAGAGAATAAAAGTTATAAAATATATGAATCTTTTTAAAGAGTTCTGAATTGAGGAAATCTTTTATTAAGTAATTCAAGTTGGATACTTTGAATCAAAGGCTTTCTGAAGTGGTAGGAACTGCAAAGATTATTTAGTTCAGCAGTTTTTAGAATGTAGTCAATGAGTGTCTTCCTGATGAGCCTAGAGATGATTCAACTTCTTGAAACTTTGGTTTTTTAAATATTTGGTAGATGAGTTATTTATGATCACTCAGATTTGGTGATCATTGAGCAAAATTAGTGTGTTAGAGTTTACTAAAAGCTTTCATCATAGTCTGTGAAGTCTGGCTATCTATAAAAATTAGCAACATTGTAGAGCTCAAGTATATGTACTTGGAAATTAATGGATTGCCCCAGTTTTTGCAACATCAAGTATTATTTTGAATAGGTCATAGTTTTTAAATGTTGCTATTTGTTATTAATACTATTAGTTTAGTTTCATCATTGATTTATTGTATTGTGTATTAGTGATAGCATATTTGTAACAATACTATTATGCATTCAAGTCCAATTATAAATTATCTATATGCCAATAATCCTCCCAAAGTATTCCTGTACAATGGCATTTCATTAAATTTCACCATTGGTCATAGAGTTGGTTTCCTATTATTCCTCTAACAAATTACCACAAATTTAGTGACTTTAAAACAACACGAATTTATTAATTTAACAGTTCTGGAGGTCAGAAGTCTAAAAGCAAGGTGTTATTAGCAGGGTTGTGTTCTTTCTGAAGGCTTTGAAGGGAAAATCCATTTCCTTGCCTTTATTGGTGTCTAGAGGTTGCATTCATTCCTTGGCTAGTGGGCTCTTCCTTGTGTCATTTCAACCTTGGGCTTTTCTTGTCACATCTCCTACTACCCACTTTGACCCTCTTGTCTCCCTCTTCTGAGAACCCTTGTGATAACATTGGGCCCACTTAGATAATCCACTCAGATAATCAAATAATGGCCTTTTATCAAGATCTTTAACTTAATCACACCTTCAGAGTCCTTTTTACCATGTAAGGTAACATTCACAACTTCCGGGGATTAGGATGTAGACATCTTTGGATGGCCATTATTCTGGCTATCAGAGTCAGTGCTAACCTCTGGCGCAACCTAGCCTATTAGAAGTGGGTCCTATTGCTGGATCACCCAAAGTCTTATCTTTCAGGGCATCTTACCTGGGGGGTTGACAGCTAGACTGAAATCCTAAATTATTAAAATTCTTACGTTGCAGATATCTCCTTATATAAAGTACTAAAATAACTATAGAAATTTTAGTCAACACTTTATTACTTATATACTTATTCTTCATGTTAAAATAGCTTCATCTTCCCAACAGCTACTTGCTGTAACAGGCTACTTGCTTGAAACAGTTTGTATTAATCACACACTCAAGAATGTTGATAGATGTTATCTTTTTTGAACATTTTATTATGGGAAATTTCAAATATATAAGGCACCCCTATGTACCCAGTGCCCATCTGCAAGAATCGTCAACAGTGTTCATGAACTCTGATCAGTCTTATTTCATCTATACTCCCACCCTTCCAACCCAGATTTTTTTGAAAAAGTCTCAGATATATCATTTTATTCATAAGTATTTAAGTATGTATCTATAAAATATAAAGACTTTTCTTTAAAACTTCAATCATAAATACATTATTATTCCTAAAAAATTAATAATTCTTTAATCAAATAACTATTCAATGCTTAAATTTCCCTGATTATCTGATAAATATTCTTTTTATAGTGGTTCATTGTGTTGGACTTGATTGATATGCCACTTGGGTTAATCTTTTAAGTCTTTCCCCCATGTGTTTTTAATTTTTCTTTTCAGTTTATTGAAGAAACAAGGTATTTTAATCTGTAGAGTTTCCCACAATATGGGTTTTTCCCCTGTGGTGATTGTTGAGTGTGTTCATTAGTCACTTATATTTCTTGCAAATTGGTTGTTAGAATTAGAGGTGTACTCAGATTAAGTTTCAAATTTTCTTTTTTGACAAGAATACCTTGTAAATGGTGTTGCATATTGCCATCAGGGGGCATATTATGTCCGATTGTGTCTCTTTTTGTGGTAATAGCTGCCATTAATGATCATTGCCTAGATCTGTTAATTCAATATGGGTATAAGTTAGTATTCTACCTGGCTTAGAAAAGTGGGGTCTGGAGAAGTGACTATGACTAGTCTATACCTTTTAAGCAAGCAAATCAGTCAACCTACATTTTGTTAGGTATTTTGTCTTCTGCCATTTTACAACTTTACTGAACCTTCTACTAAAGTTAAACATTTAAAACAGGGTAAAATAATTTGACAGATGTTTTATGTTATATTTTGTGTGTATCTCCTTTACTTTAACTTCTGAAAGTTCTGCATTAGCAGTACTTAAATATTTGCAATTGTTTGAACTTCCCAAGTAGGAAAATATTACTCAGTGTTATATTTCGTATTGTATGGGTACTAAAGATTCCATCTTTTTTGGAATGTTTTGTTTTGTATTTTACTTGTTAGAGGTGGTTCTTGTTAGAGGCTTAAATAAGATAATGTAAAAATCTTGCAGGTATATAATGGGACTCTTTAGTAAATTTGGAGAGCCTGATTGGAGAAAATGTTAGCTTTAAAAAAAGTAAGAGATATAGCCAGTGATCTACATAATATTTCAGTAAAATTCTCAGCCAGAAGTCTTTTGTGTTTTCCTTATGCTTAGAGATCTTCTCAAACTGTGTTCCCAGAACTCTGAGAATTCTGAAGATTCTTTCAAAGGATTTGTGAGGTAAAAGTTATCTTTGAAATAATATCATGGTGTTTAATATTACTCGCCTTTTTTCTTATTTTCTCATAAGCGCACAGTACAATTTTCCATAGACTACAATGGGGTATGATGATATCATTGCCCTGGTGGCTATTGGAGTGTGTGCTTGTGAATTCTTGTGTTTTCAAATTTTTAGTTTAATTTTTTTCTAAGAGGTATTTTTTTAAAAAAATAAACTTTATTTTAGAATAGTATTAGGTTTATTGAAAAAATCATGAGGATAGTACAAAGTTACCATATACCTTATATCCAGCTTCCCCTATAATGAACATCTTACATTAGTGTGGTACATTTGATTTAATTAATAAACTCATATTGATATATTATTAACTGAAGTGCATATTTAATTCAGATTTATTTAGTTTTTACCCAATGTCCTTTTTTTTTTTTTTTTTGAGACAGAGTCTCACTGTGTTGCCCGGGCTAGAGTGCCGTGACGTCAGCCTAGCTCACAGCAACCTCAAACTCCTGGGTTCAAGCGATTCTTCTACCTCAGCCTCCTGAGTAGCTGGGACTACAGGCATGCACCACCATGCCCAGCTAATTTTTTCCATATATATTTAGTTGACCAATTAATTTGTTTCTATTATTAGTAGAGACGGGGTCTCGCTTTTGCTCAGGCTGGTTTCGAACTCCTGACCTTGAGCAATCTGCCCGCCTCCGCCTCCCAGAGTGCTAGGATTACAGGCATGAGCCACCGCGCCCAGCTCTTCTCCTCAATTCTTGTATTTGAACCACACCAGCCATATTTCCATCCATCACACATTTCAAGTTCCAATTTTTATTCAGGGCCAAAGTGAACAATTCACTTATTCTTCCCTCTAGTTGGAAATATCTCCAGATTTTCACATGCCTGTCTTCCTCTCACAATTCAAATGTCACCGTCTCAGAAAGGCCTTTCCTGACCACCTCAACCAAAGTATTAATAGAACCATATCACTATCATGTTTCCTTGTTTTCTTCATAGTATTTATTAGTGTCTGAAGTTATTCTGTTAATCCATTGTGTGTTTACTATCTGAATTATCCCATTGCAATGTCTGTTCCTTGAGGCAATGACTTGGAGATTTTTGCTCCTGTGTCCCCAAGTTCCTGATCTATAACAGGTACTTAGTAAATTTTTTTTTACTTACTGAATGACTATAAGGCCCTCTGAGAATCCTTCAATTCTAATCCTCCTTAGGCTTGGGGGCACATCATTCCCTGTCCTTGAATATGTGATACTAATTGTTATATGCTTTTAATGATCTCCTTTAATTTGTACAATTCTGGATTTCGCATTTTTGCAGCCAGAGTGTTCATAAAATTGCTGCAATGCTGCTGCACCCTGAATTTGGACATTAATCAAGTATCCTTGACAGTAAGGCTAAGAATGTGATGTGCAAAAACAATTTCAGTGCTAGCTCCCCCTTTGCCTACCCTGACCCTGGCTTTGCTTTCCTGATGCAGGCTTAAAATTTGACTTCCATATCATATCTGAGGAGTTAAATGCTATCTCTGTAGGTTCCCTACTTTCCACTGCTATGATAATCTGGATATGTTTCTGCCCAGGAGAAGAGATGAAACCTTAGAGAAGTATAATCTATTTCCTGGCTTGCCAAGGACATTAAACATAAGCCGGATATAAGAGTTTAATCATTAAGCGTAAGGCAGCATGAAAATAGCAGCCTAGGAGACAGAAGACCCGGATTCCAGTTCTGGGTCTGCCCCTGTTTACTTCAATGACCTTGGCAGGGGACTTAGCCTCTCTGGGGCTTCCTCTTCTGTAAAACAAGGAGATTGCACTAGCTGACTCCAATCCTCTTTTCCATAGCTAATAATCTATGATTATTATCTAATATGCACACATTTCTTTTTTGTTAATTCTATTTTAAAAGCTGCTCTTCCCTCTCACTTTCTTGAGAGACTTAAGGCTGTGGAAAAGCAGCTGGCTAAATTTCACTCACAATGCAATTCTGCTCATACAGAAACGTACGCTGCTCCCCTGGCACAGAAATACGTGGTTGATTTGCACCTTGCTGGTTGGATACATCAATGGCCAGTGGGAGTTTTATTGGGTTCATGGCACTGAAGGATAGCAGGCAGTCAAGTTCTTTTAGCTCAAGGGTGTTTTGTTTGCTTGTTTAGTTTAATGAAAAGACACATTTATTCAGGTGCTCAGTTACAAAGTGAAATGTGGCTCCACAGAACTGAGCTGTGTGCAGTGAAATTCAAACTGTAAGCCACACATCCCCACATATTTAGACTGAGCAAGCCAACTTCTTACTAGAGATTTGCAAAGATGAGGTAAAATGCAGATTTCCAATACCAGTCTGTGTATATATGCAGCAACCTATACATATTTGAACCATCTTACCATGACTGCAAGTTAAATTAAAGCCCTCTGCAGTGCTTACAACTACCAAAGCCTTACTGGATGGATATCGAAGTCAGTTTTCATTGTCTTGGACCTCTTTCTGCAGGAAGGGGATGGGGGTAAGGTAGAGATAGCTAGTAACAAGTCACTCCCTATCCACACTCAGACTTACCCTTAGCCCTGAGTGTAGCCTCCAGTGAGTTCAACCCGTTGAACAGAGCAAAATATCTCTTCCCTATAAAAAGATGAAATTGCCTGTCAAGCTGATTGGCAGCTAATGGTCTGTGCCAATGCTTCTCAAAGTGTGATCCTCAGACCAGCAGAAGCATCACTTGGGAACTACTGAAAAATGATAACTCTCATGCCCCAACCCAGATCTACTGAAGCAGAAACACTGAAGGTGGGACCAAGCAATTCTATTTTAACAAACCATCCAGGTCACTCAGGTGACTCTGATATACATTAAACTTTAAGAGCCAAACAGCAATACTACCTACAGAAATGGAAATGTTTCATTGTTCTCCCTGAGCTGATGCGACCGTTAGCAGACGGTAGACAGCAAGCCCACAGGAATACAAGACCGCTAAGCATCGCTTTTCATTGTTCTGCACGTGTGCCGCAGATCCCTGGGAGTGTTTCCCACCACCAGTTACCTGCTGAGCCCCTTGTATGTGGCAAGCATTACGCAAGGCACTGGGGATATGACGATAAAAAAAGACATTTACTATTTCCTTCCTCATACAATCTGTAATCTAGCAGGAAAGACAGACGTTATACCCAAAATTATATGTTTAATTATTTCAATGTGGTTCTGAAATGTACAATGAAGAGAAAAAGCTGCAGTGAAAGCATAACACTCCTAAATCTTCCTAGATCTAACCTGGTCTGGAGTGTTGGGCAAGCTTGCCCTGGCAAAGTAAACCAAGCAAGGGGTTCACCAGAGAAAGGAGTGTTCCAGGCAGAGGAAACAGCATGTGGAAAGGCTTTAAGAGAGATCTTATTGGCACTTTTGAGGACTAAAAAAGAAGCAGAGTTAGATGAGGCCAGAAAAGTAATCAGAAGCTCTGTTAAATCAGACCCTAAAATAAGGACTTTTGCCTTTGTCCTGAGAGCAACAGAAACCTATGAAAACGTTTTGAGCAAAAAAGTGGTATAATTGGATTCGCATTTTTAAAAGATCACTCTGACTGCATGGTGGAGAATGAAATGCAGGGGGCTGAGAACAGATGCAGAGAAACAACATAGCAAGATATTGCAGGATCTAAAAGAGGAAAAACAGTGGCTTGGACTTGGGTCATGGCCTAAGAGAAGGAGATGTGGAAAGATTATTTTGAAGGCCGAATCAGCACAACTCGGGAATTGAGTGTGATGTTAGAGAGTTTAAATATATGAGTCTCAGGATTGAGGCATGGAAAATTGACTCACCTGTGCTTCCTTTACTACAGAGGCAAGTCTGCAGGAGAATAAGAGTAAACAGTGCCCAACTCATAGTAGGTGCTGAGTAAGTATTTGTTGAATGGATGAATTTAATTTTCCCTGAGCAGAAGTTGAAGAAGGACCTGCTTCCTTCATGCCCACTTCGACAACTGAACCACAAACATTTATTAATTAAAAGGAATTTCTGTAGCCATGAGTGATGGGGGCTAACACGATCAACAGATGTGTGATAGGTGTGATAGCCCAAGACGATGGTTTTCCCCAAATATTTGTGGGAAATATACCACAGAAACTAAGGTATATGGCAAAAGGGATTTTGCAGGTGTGATGAATTTAAAGATCTTGAGATAAGGATAGTCTCCTCTGCTATCTAGGTGGGCTCTATGTAATCACAACAGTCCCTATAAGGATGCAGGAGGAATAAAAGTCAGAGGAGAGGGAAATGTAATGACAGACACAGTTTGGAGTGATGCACTTTAAAGATGGAGGAAGGGACTGCAAGCCAAGGAATACGGGTGGGCACTAGAAACTAAAGAAGTCAAGGAAATGGATTCTCCCCTCAGAGTCTCCAGAAGGAACCTGTCCTACCCACATCCTGACTTGAACCCAATGACTCAAGACTGATTTCAGACCTCTGACCTCCAGAACTGTAAAAGAATAAATGTTATTTTAAGCCATCAAATTTGTGATGAATTGTTACAGCAGCAACAGGAAATGAAAACAGATTCCAAATAGAGCATAAAATGTGCTAATCAATTCATTTCCAAAAATAGCACAATAGTACTCAGTAGTAAATAATTGAATAACTGTATGATAAGCAAAATATGCTCACGTAACATTCAATTAAATGCTTTTATGCCTCAAAGTGACAGAATGATTATTTTGCCCTCAGAATTTTAAAGTTAAAGCAGAGATTACTACGTGACCATCCAATATTCATTCCCCTCTTATATAACTGAACCCTTCATTTATTCAGAGTAGCAATGTGTCCAGCTAAAGAGAACATTTCCCAGATTCCTTTGCAGCCAGTGTTAGTCAGTGACACTCATGTGGAAGATTTTGTGGAATGTCTTTGAAGGCTCCTGAAGTGGAGCTGACATAGCTGGGAGGGACAGCCTTTCACACTTCCTTTCATGTGCCTTCTACTGTGTAGGTGTGGGTGTGACAACTGGGAGCGCCCATTCTGATGCTGAGGTGACCTTGAGTGTTACAGCCATATGCTGAGGATGACAGCAGCATGAATCCATGAGGACTTTACAGAGCTGCCATATGAGCCTTGAACTGCCTCTCTCTGTTTCACGAGAGAGAAATAAGCCTCCATCTTGTTTAAGCTACTATTATGTTAGGTTTTCTATTATATATAGTGAAACCTTAATTACGGGCCACACTTCTTTAGGAAGCTGATAAAAATTATGGACCACTTACCCAGACAATGCACATATGCACACAAAATTTTGCATTCAATTTCAGATTTGTAAAACACTCTCCACTCTCATGCAAAGTTTGAAACATTCACCTTCCAAGGATCCAGGGAACCCAGGTTAAAAATTCTTGCCTTCATAGTAAATCCAATCAGTGTATCTTAGAAACAAAACAAATAGGTCTATGCATGGGATAACTCAAGAAACATGCTGTCAATAGTCTCAGTCTGGGAGAGAAAGTAGAAAGCTGTCACTATATGTAAATTCTACTTCTACTTGCTGGTAAGCAATCAGGGTAAATCATTTGACCATAGAATTTAGAGCAACAGCTCAGAGATATCCGTCTAATCCTCCCACTAATAGGAAGAAATAGGCCAAAGTCAAGTCACTAAAGGTCATTCACCTAATATCTCAATCTTTCAGTATTTCATTCTTAAACATTTTTATTTGCCACATTCACTTTTAGTATATTCCTTACATCTTGTAAGTACCCAATAAATATTTCTTGTTTGACTTTAAATGGTTTAACTCAAAGTTTGGCCACTATCACTTCACAGGCCAAACCCAGCCTGATTTTGTTTGTAAAGTTTTGTTAGAAGAAAGCTGCTTCTGCTCATTTATGTGTTGTCCACAACTACTTTTGCACTACAATGGCAGAGACAGAGTTGCCTACAAAATCAAAAATATTTGCTATCTAGTTCTTTACAGAAAAAGTTTGCCAACCCTGGTTTTACGCATTATTTGGGGCTTTTTTTTCCCTAAAAATTGCAGTCTAAACCAACATTTTAAATGAAAAAAACTTCTATTTGTCTGAAGAAAGGCAAATCATTTTACTCCTGAATAAAATTAAGAGGTTTCTGTATGTATCTTTCCCTAAACCATTAAAATCCTGCAGGAACCTAGTGCCCAGACCTTGGTTTAAAATACTATTCTCTCTATTCTCCTTTTTCTAGTTCCAATAAAGGGAACTAGAGCTCTTTGGTGGAATGGCTGATTCTAGAACTGAGAAAGGAAATACACAAGATAAGCCTAGAGCATCCTGTAGTACCAGAAGTAAAGAAGTTCTCAAAAAAAAAATTTAAAACCACAGTAATGTGAATTCGTCAAAGGGACACAGGAACTAACTGCAAGAGCTTCCAATGGCCAAACCTGGAATAATTTGAGTAACAAAATAAATAAAGTAGTATCGATTCATAATCCAAAGTATAAAATATCCATGAGTCCATACTGATGCAAAATAAATGATTAATTAGAGGAGAATAGACAAACCTCTTGTGCAGAATTATTCCAAATAATTTATGTAGCTACTCCCTCCTCAAGGAGGTAGAGCAGAACTCACCACTCCTTAAGTATGAGCTGTGTATAGTGACTTACTTCCCAAGAATATGGATGGGGGGGAAAAGAGTAAATTTACAGTTAAACACTAACGCAGCCAGATGACCAAGGTTCACAGCAACAGTCATAAATAACACTGATAGTGTGTACCCTTGACATGACAGGATGAGAATGGGAATGGCACTTTATCCCTGTGGTCTTCCTCCCCAAAACTCAACACTCTTAATCATGAGAAAAACATTACACAAATCCCACTTGAAGAACATTCTACAAAATACCTAACCAGTTCTCCTCAAAACTGTCAAGGTCATCAAAAACAAGGAAAATCTGAGAAACTATTCCAACCAAGAGGAGTTTAAGGGAGACATGGCAACTAAATGCCCTGTGGTATCCTAAATGCAATCCTGGAACAGAAAAAGGACATCAGGGAAAACAGGAAATCTGAATAAAGTGTGGACTCCAGTTAATAGTAATGAATCAGTATCAGTTCATTAATTGTCATGAACACATTACACTAATGTAAGATGTCAATGGTAAAGGAAACTGGGTGTGGGGTATATGAGAACTCTCTGCACCAACTTTTCAAATTTTTCTGCATATTTAAAACTATTCTAAAATTAAGTGCTTTTAGAAAAAAAACCTGGTTCCAATTAATTTCAAAAAACAATGTATAGAACTGTTTCTTTCTTCTTGAACAACGACTTCCTTTATATCTACCATCCTCATTACCAAAATACCTGAAGTTTACTTTTTCACCTTTTCCAACAATTTTTTCTTCCCCCTTCCTAGAATAATGTGTTTCATCGTAAGAATTTGATTTTTTTCCTTAAGCCTTAACCTTTCTGTCCTTTCCCTTGTTGTTAAAATGGGAACACCACACAATTTGCTCTAGTATTAATGTGATTCCGTTTGTAAAATCTGACTGTAAGCATAGATTTGCAATGTCTTCATTTCTCTCTTTCAGCAGTAATTTCTCAGCTTGTCACAGCCATTTACTCCTCCACTTCAGCTGCTGATTGATTTTCCAGTTGGTCCCCTTCTCCACTAGTACAGAATCTCTATCGTGGCTCTCCCTTAACACTGTAAAGAATTGAGGTCCTTTATTTCTTCAAACTGTCATGAATGGAAAGGTCAGGTCTCAATAATAAACAAGGTTTGTGTAGTTAAGGATTTCCCCTGATGGGTAAAGCAGCTGATAAAACCATCTTTTGGGGAAAATGGTAGGAAGGGAAGACCTGGCATTTGTCTTTTCTTAATCATTCAATTCTTGACATTTAGCGTATTTTTTGGAACCTCTCTGGAACTAGTTTAATATTACCCTCAATTTTTTGCTAACTGTGGAGAAGAATGACCATTAAGTTCATATCACAAATTATGGATGCAAAGTTGTATTTCAGGGATTACCCCCCTCAACTATACCTCACACATATGGTACATAAACATGCATGAGACTGCAGGAAGGTACGTGCTAATAACTACTAGCAACTGTTTATATAATATGAATTGAGGGCACATCAAATCCTACTGCCTTTCAAAATCTCCCAACAAGCCTGAGATGATACTGCCTCCCAAAATCTTCACCATTAGAGTCGTTCCTTCAGTTTCAGTTATTCTCCTAACCTGGAACTCCTGATCCTCCTGGGGTACTGGAACCATCTTAATATCAAAATTATCTTTGTGTATCATATATTGGTCTGAAATACAGATGCACAGGTTAAAATATCGAGTTTCTTCCCTTGCAATTACAGTCATCTCAACTCAGTGTACTGATACTCATTTTCTTCTCTAATTAATAAGAAAAATATATATCCTTGGTTATATTTCTTCAGTAGGAAGAAAAACTTATAAAATTTAGAGTCAAGGGAAAAAATTATAAGAGATTTTTGGTGGTAGAAAGGTTGGGAAACAATGGGCTTTAGTCCTCAAAGATGGAGTTTGGACTTTGGAAAGCCTCTAGCAAAATGTATGGAATTTTGAGGAACCTGAAGGAGAGCCACTCAGGTCTCTAAGCTTCTCCACGAGCACCAGTTTAGTAGACTAATGAGTTCCCACCTCCAGCCAGGGCAGAGGGAAGATGGGATCCAGAATAGATACTTTCGTGGTGCAAGCCCAAACATCTGGAAAGTCAACGTGGTGGTCCATGCAAGCAAATGGCAGCCAGGGTGAGGACAACACGAGGACAGACTCAGACAGTGGGATTCATGGCACAAATACCCAGAACAGGAGAGTTGGAAGAATGTAGGGAAGAGGGTAGGAAGGAGGTATGTAGTATATTGTTTGAGGAACAGCAAACAACAACTTTATCATATACACATAAAACCACTTCTAAACACATTTAAATCTTCACATGCTTAGCCATGCTTCTGTTTTGTTCTAAAATGATTTCAGACAAATAAGTCTTATCAGTTTATGACTCTTTCTTGCTCAGGAAGAGCTTTGGAATCATGCCCTACCAACCCAAAATGCCCTATCAAGTTCACAGGGTTGGAATAAGAAGCATGAAATCCATAATTATTATAAAATCCCCAAAGGAAAAGTTGAAAATCTTAGAACACATCTCCATGGGGGCTTTATCCAGCTTTTCAAGCCACTGCCTGAATGCTAGATTTTCTTTTTATTCTAACTTTTATTGAAGCCCTGTAATTCAAAATTCTCCATACAAAAACAGGTGCTTACTGCTTATTCCACAACACAAACTTATCCCATGTTCTTTCCCCTTCCCAGAGTGCCCTTTCTACTTGCCCAAATCAGACACATCTTTAGGTCCAACATGAATCCCACACAGGGAAATACAGCCAACAGGAGGCATGGTGGCCTCAGCTGGAAATTTCCTTTCCTTCTATAAAATCCCATAAAATGTGTGTACCAAAGATTCAGATCAACACATATTTACTGAGCCCCTAATATGTGCACAGAACTAATAGAAATTTTCTTAGAAAGTCCTATTGCACATTCCCAAGGGAGAAGACATGAGACGGCACACAATGAAGAAACTTGTTTAATTTGGCTACTCTAATGTTTTCTGTCTTGACTTTGGAATCCTAAGTGGGTACTAAACACTTATTAATATCCCACAAAAACACTTATCTACCTCATTGCTTTTTAACCTAACTTTGGAACCCTGGCTACTACATGTGGCAAAATCATATTGATAGATATATATCGTCTCCTTTTTTATAAACCCTATCATCTTCCAACTCCAAACCACACTAAAAGCCTGTAATGCAAAGGATCTCTCTAACCAGACTGAGGTCAGGGACCAGGTCTCATTCACTGTTGTTTATTCCCAGTATGTACCAAGTGCTAAGCTCATAGTAAGAACTCAATGAATATGACTGGAATAAAAGGAGGTAGAGGGACGTAACGATGTAGGAAAAAACTAGCATTTATTGAGGATCTGTTTTATTTCAAGTATTGAGCTGGGAGCTTCACATAGATCATTTAATTCTTGCAACAAGTCCAGAAGATGAATACTGTTATCTCTACTTTGTAAAATAGAAAATACACTCAAAAAGGTTAAGTGATTTTTCCAAAGCTCACACAACTAATGAGCATTGCAGTCAAGATATTTCTGTTTTATATGTTGGAGCTCTAGAATATTTCATTTGAAAGATGTTTCTGTTGATTTCAAAAAGTTTAAAATTTAGAATCTATTTAGGAAATATTTTAGTAAAAAAAGAAACACTAAAATGTTACTAAACTGGTTTCTGATCAACAAAGGGGTTTTTTTTAAAAAAAACTTTAATTAAAAATTAAACTCACCATCTAATAAAATATTCTATATAGCTATACTAACAACTTCAAAAAATAAATCTCCATCCCACATTCACTCTTTTAGAATTGCTTTAGGGTTTAAAATAATTGTATTATATTTATCTCACATATATCTAAATACACACACACACACACACAATTTGAAGGTAAAACATAAAATCAAGGAAAGAATTTTTTAAAGTGTGATGTTTACCAGCTGTTACAAGACCCAAGAATTTAATTGAACATCTAGAAATATTTTATAATACTTTAAATCCAGTTTTATAGTCATGGTGTCCAAGATAGTCTTCCTCACCTGTAATCTTAAAATTGCCCCCAAGTACATAAAAACAAGTTTTAATTTTTCAAGTTTCATCTCAAAATGTCATTATGCAAAAAGCAAAATGATGCTTCACTTTATGGCTAAAAGGCATATCTTAAAAGAACTAGTGAACACAAATGTTGTTATTTTGCCTTTTTTGCCCCTATTGCTTGCAAACTAGAGTTTAAGAAAAAACCTCAACCACTACCACTCAATGTATCCTTAAACCAAAAGCAGGAGGCCGGCCCTCCATACTAGTTGGCTGCCCTTCCTAATATGGCTGTCTAGGTGGGAGGTTTCCAGAGAGCTAAGCAAACTCCTAATGGAAAAATCAAGGCCTGTGTTCTCAAGTCTTACAGGAGCAGGGCTGACGGAACAATGGCAGCTGAAGACAAAACAATGCAGCCCTCCCCACACATCTTTCTGGAGGGTTGCTCCTTCAGTGGCCCCTTCCTCCCAGTGGTTCTCCAGTTCCCACAAGCCAATGCCAGGCTTGGGCAACCAGTGCCCTGGGGCCCACTCCCTGTCCTCATGGCTTACCTGCCAAAGCCCTGATCTGTTAGAGGTGGGCCTCTGCTAGGTGGCCAGCTAGATAAGAACGAATTCATCCTGAGATGAATAGCTAATAAAAGCTTAATGTGGTTTTGCTCCAAAATAGCATATTTTCATTATAAAAAGAGGCTTCAATATATTAGTTCAAAAGAATGATGAACGGCATTTAGGCACTACAGTAGTCAAAAGGCAGATATTTTAAAGGAAGAATACATTTTTGATCCTTCACACCATGAACCCTATTATGTAGAAATGGTCTTAGTACTATCTCTTATCAATGATGTTCAGATGTAATGTGTTTGTCAAATCATATTCAGTAAAACACCAGTGTCCTGTGAACAGATATTTCACCAAAAAAAAAAAAGTGTTCTGTGGTCAAATAAGGTGAGAAAACAACTTTCTATAGCTGTAACTACTTGGAGATCCTTAGTATACATTAGTAGTTTCAAGGTTGTGTGAGGTACAGCATTATTTAGTCAGTATTCATTCGTTCATACAATAATGAATGAATCTGAGTGCCGAGGGGAGACCAGGCACTGTACTGGGCCTCTTGGCGATCAAACAACATGTCTGCTTTCAAAAGACTTCCATTACAGGCAGACTAGGAACAAGTTACAAACAAATGAACAAGATAATTTCTGATAGAGACATGGCCTCCAAAATAAAATAAGACAGGGAGATGTGATAGAGCATGTCAGAGTAGGTGGTTTGAGGAGATGGCTACCAAAAGGAGTTCTGAAAAGAGAACACTCCGGGCAGAAGGACACTGGGCAAAGGTGCTAATCCAGAAGTGAGACTGTCAGGTTCAAGTGTAGAAATAAGGTCTGTGGGGCCAGAATGAAGGGAATAAAGCACAAGGTGCGGTCAGAGACAGGTGGGGTGGAGCAAAAACGCAACTAGGTTCATCCTAAGTGCAATAGGAAGCCAGGGAGTGATTTAACCAGGGGATTGATATATGGGGTCTTCTTGTTCAAAGGTCAGTCTGGATATGCTCTAGAGAGCACAGAGCATTGGAGAAGGCAGGGAGGTGGCTCAGTAGCCTAGGATAAGCTGTAAGGAGGGATAGCTGAGCAGAAAGAGAAGTGGATGTGCAGAGTGCACATCTTGAAAGTAGAGAAGACTTGCTGGTGGATTGGATACTGTAGGGTAAGGGGAAAAGGGTAATCAAAAGGGATTCCTAGGTTTTCTTGACTTGAGCAGCCCAAGGCAAGATCCATCTAGTTTTAATTCAACGAGAACTATGTCCTAAATGTGTTTGACCACAGAACCCTTTCTTCTGCTATGCTTCTTAACAAGTCATAAAGTACCAGTATCTGCAAAACACAGACTGGAAATGCTGTTTTAGAGGTCTGAACAGACATCACTTCATCCAACTTGGGTGCGACTGTGCACACCGATAGTCCTAGCGACTTGGGAAATTGAGGCGAGCGGATCCCTTGAGCTCAGGAGTTCAAAACCAGCCTGGGCAACATTGTGAGACCCTACCTCTAACAAAACAAACAGAAAAAAATTATTTCAATCATTTCATCCTATCCTCCTGAGAGCCTTAACCTACTCCTATTTTCTAAGTAAAACTACATATCAAAATGTGGTCTTTTCTATGTGGATTTGAAATTTCTTGTGAATCAGTATGTACAGGAAAACTAAATGAAGAGTTGCTCGAAAGTCAACAAGTCACAAATTTGATATTTTAATGTGACTATTTTCACTCTGACTACAATTCCAAGTCCTACTGGATAGATTAACTCATTGCTAAATGACAATAACTACCACCATTTATTCAGCCCTGCTATGTTGCATGCACCATCCTAAGAGCTTTACATAGATTGGAGCATTTAATCGGTATTTCAGTCCTGGGAAGCAAGTATCATTATATTAATTTTACAGAGGGGGAAATAACCCAAAGTCACACAAGCAGAAAGGGACAAATGTCTGTCTGTATTTATTCCTGGGTTTCTTTTCCCCAAAAAAATTGGTTTTCAATGCTACAGAGTTCAAAGCAGACTTTATAATCCAATAATAAAGGTAAATGAGAGAGAAAAGCAAAACAACAATTTCACCTAGTCTATTAGGAGTTAATAATTATTTCGAATCATATTTTCCTCTAAATTTAGTCTAACTGCTAAAAATAATGAAAACATCTGTATTCTCTAGCCTGGGTAAATTTTACTTAAATCTTAAAAAAAATGTGGGAGCTGTGGAATAAGGACAGAAATAACTGCTTGAGACAAAGTCCAGAGGCCACACAGCCAAGAAACTTTCAGTCCTTGATGTGAATAAGAACTGGCATGTTCCAGAGAAGGCCAAAGCAGGCCACTTCTGTGCCCTCTCTGGTGACCTGCCAGGGGTCACCGTGAACAAGATGCCTTCCACCTAAACTCATCTTCTGACCTTTAATCATAGTTCTTCACCATCCTCTTCATTCCTAAGGATCTTGCATATCAATAATTCTAGTGATTCTGTCTACCCCAGCAGTGCTCACAGAAAGGAGAGGGAGAGCAAGTCCAGAATTACTAAGAGGACCCAGTGTTTTCTTGTGGATGAAGGGGATTTCTTGTAAATAATAAATGGGAACTAGGCCCAGTATAATCAGTCTTTACATCTAAATTAAAAGTTATATCAGCATCTCTTACAGCGTCAACTGCATTTTCAGGATAAAGGGAGAGGAAATAAAAGGAGTAAAAAGAACACCAGCTTTTCTTTCTTCGTTGTATGATGGGATTTTTTTGGAGGGAGGTTGCTTTGGGGTGTTTTTTTTTTTGTTTGTTTTGTTTTTTTTTTTTTTTAAGCAACTAGCACTGAAAGTTATAAAGTTTATGGAGAGTCTTAATTTTGTATACCTTTGTGAACCAGGTTAATGGAAGAGCAGTCCTGATCTTTTTTGACTGCATCTTTATTAGGTTAATCCAATTAAACCAATATTATTTTAGTGATTACTCTGTGCCAAGCTTCACTAGCCATAGCACATATCCTGATTTCCATTTGCTCTTTTCTTTCTCTCCCTCTCTCTGCCTACACTACATGCATAATCAAGTGTGACCTTCCTGTCTTTATGCCTGACTCATTCTCTAAGGTTACTTTGAAATTCAGTCTTTCTCTCCCAAGTACTCAAGCCACTTAACATGATCTGATTTGCACACTTACTTAGATATTCTCTAGTCCTGTGGTCCCCAACCCCAAGGCTGCAGACCTTACTCCGTGACCTTTTAGGAACCAGCTACACAGCAGGAGGTGAGCGGCAGGTGAGCAACCAAAGCTTCATCTGTATTTAAAGCCGCGCCCCATTGCTCACATCATCACCTGTGTTTCACCTCTTGTCAGATCAGCGGCAACAGCATTAGTTGCAAGAAAACAAGCTCGGGGCTCCCACTGATTCTGCATTATGGTGAGTTGTATAATTATGTCACTATATGTTACATTGTAAGAATAATAGAAATAAAATGCACAATAAATATAATGTGCTGAATCATCCTGAAACCACCCACCCCTCACCAGTGGAAAAATTGTCTTCCATGAAACCAGTCCCTGGTGCCAAAAAGGTTGGGAACCACTGCTCTAGTGCACAATCCAAATCACACTATGACATAAGACTGGGACAGTGTGACCCAAGGAAATGCTACATGCCATCCAGAGACATTCAAATCATAGCTACCTGTTCTAGTTCACAGAGATCTGATTTTCCCACAAACAGAATTCAAATTGTCCCTATTTCCAGGAAAACTCAACAAAGTCTTGCAGTGATGACCCAGGTCTCCCAGGAGTTTGTCCCGAGGACTGACTTAGAGTGGGATCAGAGGCTTAGCTGGCCCCTGCATCACCTAACCGGACGGGAACTGCACAAGAAACCCACAATGAGAAAGAAAAGAGAAAGAACCAAAATAAGAAAAATAGAAAGAGCACGTTTCTATACCTTTTAGCATTAAAGAGGCAGAGGCCATTTTGTGAGGTATACAGATATGTGGACTCAACACAAGGTTGACCACGCAGTCCAAGGTCAGCCAGCAATTTGCTTTCTGAGCCTTTATAATGCAAGGCCTTATCACCTGCTTTGAATATGCATTGTCCAGATATGCAAATTATTATTTGTCTATTAACCAAGGGCATTAACTAAAGCACTCCTTCTGAAAATCTTAATTTTAATTAAAATTAGTCATACAGCCACACAGGTCTCCAGGGTATTTCTTTAAGCTATGTGTGCTCTTTTCTATCGGATGTTAACCTAGAATTTTGAGAAAGGCTTGTGAGGTTTCTGTTGGTCTGAAGTGCTTTAGTTTTATTTCATTTTCTTCTGCATTTTCTTTTATTATCCCAAAGTGCTCAAGTGTTTGTCTTGGCTATTAGCAAAACAGTTTTATACAAAAAATCATTCAAAATTAAATAAAGCATTATAAGTGCTATACTGAATCCCCAGGAGAACAAAAATCTAGCAAAATATACTAATGTAATGAAAGTTTTGGGTTACTAAAGTCATAAAGGAAAAATGGAATATTACTCAATTTTAAGAAACTACAGTGAGCTAACACCACTTATATTATCCTGGATTAAGCTTAAGCCCATTATTCGAAGTGAGGTGACACAAGACCCGAAGAACGGGCCCCACTTGTACTCGCCATCAAATTGGTACTGACTGATTGACACTATGGTGGTTAAATGGTGGTAGTGTTCACTGGGGATTTTGGGGGTGAGGGGTGGACCCACATCCAGCGGATGTGGTGAGCACTGTGAAGGGGAGGGGCATGCTTGAAGTGTACTTGGGGATGGGTATTAGGGGTCTCAATGGGGGGTGGGAAGTCTGCTAAAACTGATTTATGTGAATAGCTGTACAACTTGGTAAATTTACTAATAACCATTTAATTGGACACTTAAAATGGAGTAACAACATGATATGTAAATTACACTTCAAGAGACAAAAAAATAAAAAAATAAAAAAAATAAAGGAAAAAGGGAGCATAACTCTGCAATATAAAGACAAGTGACATTTTTACCATTACAGTTTTTTTGTCATCTTGATAGCTCCTGTTCAATACGTATTTGCTTCACCTTGAGCACAGACCTTTGTGCTTGTATGCACTATTTCACCTGTTTTTCCCAATAAACCTATAAAGCAACTATTACTTTTCCAACTCACAGAAGAGAAAAACTAAAGCTTAGGGAGGATAAGTAAATTACCCAAGGTGACACAATTTAAGTAACAGAGCAGAGATAACCCCAGTCCGTCTCACTCCCACACATGAGAAAACAAACAACAACAAAAAAAAAACACAGGCAGGTGATTAAGTTGCCATAAGCACTTGAGTTTGAGTAAAGCAGCTAATTATCTTTCCCTTTAGGAGCTCATAATTTAGGATAGAGATCATCTCCCAGCCAGAGGTGAATTTCTAGTCCAGAGTGAAGCCAGGACAATAGTCACCATGGCCCTTGGATTTATCATTTTGGTCCTTGTTGATGTTTATTTTCAGATACTCACTTTGGTACTATTAACTTAGCCGATGTGCTAATAAGCCACCACTTGGAAATTCCTATTGTGTTTATTATTGGAACGTACTGTGGTGTGGAGGATATGGGTCACTATTTCACATGGTTCTCCTTTAGGAAGACTCTCAGAGCAAACATTTTTCTCAGGTGGCAATGCCTGGAAAAGCATATTCCTCTCCTGAGCAATACATAATGTTTCTATAGATACTGTGAGCTTTGGGATGATCATGTTTCCTTTTCTGCTCTGACAGCTAGGAAGCTCAAGACCAAGCCTAACAACTGACGATGAAAAGTTGTACAGAACATTAGGGTATGTCTCAGATACCAATAATTTTCCCAGGCTTAATTTCACTACCCTAACCTTTTTCCCCCCTTTTCCTCATTGTTTTAAATTTTTCTACCCCATGGTCTTTTATTGTAGGCACTTACTTGGTGCTTTTCAAACCCTGTCGGGAATAGAGGCATTCATACATTTATCTATTTAGGTGTGTAATAGAATCTCTGTATTTGCAATTGAAACAGATAGATAGTCCCCTTTAGACTGAGAGCTCCTCAAGGACAGGGAGAGCATCTTACCATCTCTGTACCTTCAGTATATACCCTCTTGCTTGACATACACTCAGCACTTAATGAACACTGAATTGAATTGAATTTTTAAATATCTCCAGGAAATCTTTAGGAGAGTCTGAAATACTATTTAGAACTTTCAACTACTGTCTCAGCTCTTCAGTCCCCATTAGATTAGGGAGGCTTCTATTTACATTCTAGCTCTTAAGTGGAAAGAGAAGATTCTGTTGTAATAGAGTCTGTCATAAAATGCCAGTGCCCCTATCAGAGTGCACGTAACACAGTGCCCATAATAGAGTGCCTCTAACATGCCACCCCTCACAGAGCACCCTACATGTTATGGGGACCTAATAAATGTTTGCTGAACAAATGTTGAAAACTGAGGATCTCATTGTCTTTTGTGCATGGAAGTGAGAAAATGCTTTCTTCACACTCCTCTCTTTGGTTCCCCCCAGTAATCTCTTTTGAGGAGATGGAGCATCACATGCGGCTAAAGATTAAAATGTTGGGATCAGACGTGCTCAGGTCGAAATCCTAGCTATGCTATTCACCAGCTTTGCAGCTTGTCTCTCTTAAGTAAGCAAGTTACTAACCCCTCTAAACTTCCATTTACTCACCTTTAAATGGTAATTAATTGTAAAACTTTCTCATGGGATTATTGTAAGGATTTAATGACACAATGTGCTCAGTACACTTCAACCAATGGCTTGTACACTGTTAGTACTAAGTAAATGGGAGCTGTCTTACCCATTTTCTTATATGCATTCGAAAGCCAAACATCAAACATCTACCTAACCTTAGGGAACTGAATTGAGGGTAGCATGCTTGTGACCAAACCACCATCTATTTCAATCCCTAATATCATCTCAAACTTGCTCATTGCACCATTTTTCCCACAAATCCAGGGCCATGTAAGTTTTCACCCTCCTCCCTGCTTTGTGGGGAGGGACATGAGAGGAACAGGGCTCATTAACAGATAACTTCAAAATCCTCTTAACATACCAGGAATAATTGAAAAATGACAGGGCTTCTCAACTATTTCAGGGAGATATTGAGAAATGGGATTTGAATTTAAAGCTAGAGTCATTAACAAGATTGAAATATTTGGGAACCTTGTGGCTGATTTCTGAGGATTAGATGTAGAAAAACAAATACTCTTCTAAGTGAAGCATGGACCGAATTTATAAGTTAGAGATAATTCTTTGCTTTGAAAGATAAATCTCTTCAAAGTGATGACAATATAAAAATATGTTTGCATTTAATTTAATGTTTATGAAAGATATTATATACTTACCTATGTAGAACTCAAGCTTACAGGCCTATGAGTTGGTGATTAACATAATCTCCCACTGAAGCCTTGTCCTCAAATCACCACAAATGCATCTGGGTCCTCTGTATGCTCCATCTGTATGCAGAGGAAAGAGAATGACATTAGCATCATGTCTACACAAAGACCAATTTTGCATTTAGAGACAGGATGAAAAGATCACTGAATGCACAATTACCCAATAGGCCTGAGGCTTTCTGAGTACAGAAATTCACATTCCTCGGAACTATGACTTCAAGGTCATAAGCACCGTTGCTGGGAGGTGCTATGCAGCTACCCACATGGGACTAAAAAGAACTCACATTCAAACTCTTCTAGTCCATCTTATTTTTAGGAAGCCAAATTGAGTATTTTGTATTCATATATCCATCTCCCCACCCCATATTTCCAAATGGAGGGAATGGGTTCTCTGGGTTCAAAAACAACAGAGATGTTGTTTTCCACCCTATAGTTATAAATGAGCAAACCAAATGATTACACCAGTTGCACCACACCTTGCACCTATGAGGAGCTGCAACACAAATCATGAGGCCCTTTATTGAGGGGACCATACTCCTCCTGGACAGTGAGTTTGTAGTACACTAGTCCTCCTTTATCCATAGTTCACTTTCCACAGTTTCCACAGTTACCCTTGGTCAACTGAGGTCCAAAAATGGGAGAGTACAATACAATAAGATATTTTGAGAGAGATATACCACATTCATGTAACTTTTATAGTATATTGGTATAATTGTTCTACTTTATTATTAGTTATAGTTGTTAATCTTCTATTGTGCCCAATTTATAAATCAAACTTCATCATAGGTATTTCTGTAAAGGAAAAAAGCATAGTATATACAGGATTTAGTACTATCTGCGGTTTCTGGCATCCACTGGGGGTCTTGGAACATGTCCCCAGTGGGTAAGGGGGTACTATACTAACAGACAGCTTGTAATCGAGAATTTACACTTGTGTTCCTATATATTACACAGTGGTTAAGAAAATAGGCTTGAAGACCAGCTGCCTGGGTTGGAATCACTGTGTGTCCTTGGGCAAGTCATTTTCCTCGCCATACCTCAGTTTCTTTATCTGTAGAGATCGGATAATAGAAATTACTTCAGAGGGTAGTCATGATGGATAAATGAATTACTTAATATTAGTCTACTCAGGCTGCCATAACAAAATACCATAGACTAGGTAGCTAAAAAATTTATTTTCTCACAATTCTGGAGGCTAAAGTCCAAGATTAAGGTTACTGTAAGATTTGATTTCTGGTAAGGGCTCTCTTCCTGCCTTGCATATGGCCGCCTTCTCACTGTGTTTTCGTACTGTGGAGAGACTGTGGTCTCTCTCACTTTCTCTTCTTATAAAGCCACTAATCTCAGCCTAGGGGCCCCACTCTCATGGGGTCATCTAACCTGATTACCTCCCCAAAACCCCATCTCTAAATACAGTCATATTAGGGTTAGGGCTTCAATGTATGGATTTGAGAGGAGGGGGACATAATCCAGTCTATAGCAATAAGTATAAAGGGTTTAGACCTGTGCCTGGCATACATTAAGTACTAAACAAATGTTAGTTACTATTATTCTCATGACAGGCATACTCTTGCTTAAAAACTACAGCAATGCAGACATAATCATATCCTCTTCAGCTGAAGCATCTGAACTCGCAGAGTTATCTGCCTTGACCTTGAGTGGGAAAGCTGACTTGCTGCTAGTGGGACTCTAAAGCCAATGTCCTTTCTGTTTTACCACACTACATCTTTTCAAACTTTTTTAAACTAAAGCTATCAATTTTTTCTACCATTTTTAGTTATAAAACTATCCACATTTAACAAATATTTTTATTAAAAAGCATAACATCTAATCCCACAAATACTCTTCTTTTTGTGGAAGAAAGTCTTCATGGCTTAAAACAAAAAATGGCCCATTTTTCACTCATACCACAGATAGACAGGGAAGTTCTACTCATCATCGTGACTCAGGAACTCAGGCTGACAAAGTAGCCACCATCTCTAAAATTACAGGTCACTCCTTAGAGGATGAAAGGAACTACAATATGGTTGCATAGCAACAGCTAAATCTGACATGCATCACTTCTCACAACTCATTGGTGGTACCCACCCAAGCACAGAGTGGCCAAGAAGTACAACCCTATCATGGCTCTGAAAGAGAAGAAAACCAGAAGTATTTGAGAGAAAGCACTAAAAACCACCACAGTACAACATCTGATAGGCAAATGCTGAGGCATGGTTTTTCTAACACTGAAATGGGATTAAGGACATATCTATAATAAACACAGGAAAAAATTGTCTAACTTAGTTCCCAGCTGATCGAGCGTTTTTCATCTTTCCCTCTTGGCTAATAGCTAAAAGCAGTGTAATTATCCTTTCCACTCTTATCCAAGCCACCAATTGAGCAAGGAAAATCACCAACTATTACCTCACGTGTATGGGTAGTAGGGATGGGGGATGGGGAAGAAGGCCAAAGGATGGGTGGGAGTTTCATTTCCTATGTTCAAGGGATGATATGAGGAATTCTGTAAACCTGGGTCCTAAGTAACATTAAGGATTCCCAGATGCTTACAAGAGAAGTGGGAGACCAAGGAGTCTCCATAGATAAAACAAAGAACCTAAACATCAGCCGAGATTTATCCATCAATAAAGGAGAACAAAAATAATAGTGTAACACAAAAATAAAACTCAGACCACAGTTGATCTCAACAGCTACTATAAAATAATTTGCCTGAGTAGAGATTTTGTTTTGTTTGACTGAAGGGTATCATTGTTGAAGTTATGAAGATGTGAATTCCACTGACCATCTGTGTGAACTTTGGCAAGTTACTTAACTCCTTTCAAACTCAATAAAATAGGGAGGAGGACAAAAGGTTATCATAAGGATTAAATGAGATAATGTATATAGAGTATTCAACATAATGCTGTGCACATAATACATAAATAATAAATATTAGCCATGAGTTTTACTTTTATTATGTTGATAAAATGCCAAAACCCAAAGGGAGACATGGATCCACTATTGAAACACCCAATCAGATAAATATTTTTAATACATATCTTATCATATAGATGTAATTGCCTTGTTCCTGTTCTTAAGGTATAAATGTTCATAACTTCATCATTAAGTACATGGTATCTGTAGATTTTTTACAGATGCCCTGTATCAGGTTGAAAAAGTTCACTTCTATTCATGAATGGGTGCTGAGGTTTGTTAAATTTTTTAATCTATTGAAATAATCACATGGTTTTTTTCTTTTTAGTTTATTAGAATCATGAATTACTTTATTTTTTTCAAATGTTAAACTGACATATTTGTGGGATAAACTTCACTTCGTTATAATGTATTATTGCTTTAACATATTATTGGATTAAATTAGCTTAAGATTTTTTCACATCTATGTTCACAAAAAATATCGGTGTCAGGTTTACTTCTGCAGTGAACTTTGGTGACTCGTGTCTTTTAAGGTCTTTGAGTTTGTTGGTGTAAAGTTGTTCCTGACATTCCTCCATTATCTTTTTAATATCTGTAGAATGTATGGTGAAGTCTGACATTAGTAATTTTTATTCTCCCTTTTATTCCCTCTCAATGTGGCTAGATGTTATCAATGTCATTAAATTTCTCAAAGAATCATCTTCTGGCTTACTTAATTTTCTCTGCTGTCTGTTTTCTAATTCATTGATTTTTGCTTGTATGTTCATTACTTCCTTTCTTCTGCTTGCTCTGCTTATAATTTACGCCTCTTTTTCTACTTTTTTATTTCAGATCTTTATCTTCGATATAGGCATTTAGTACTATAAATTTCCTTCTGAGTACTACGCTAACTAGCAAAAATTTTGACATCTTATGTTCTATTTTTATTCAATTGAAACTAGTTTCTAATTAACAATGACTGTGGTCACTGATATTGTTGGATTAAAATGTACCATCTTCCTATTTGTTTTCTATTTGTCCCATCTATTCTTCATTCCCTTTTACCTCTTCTTCTTTCTTTAGAATTGAATATTTTTTTATTTTGTTTTATCTCTATTGCTAGCTTATTAGCTACACTTCTTCGTTGTATTAATTTACTGGTAGCTTTAACTTACCATAGGTTTATAGTACACCTCTTTAACTTACCATAGTCTACTTTCAAGTTACATTGCTTTTTATTTTTGCCTTATCATCACAAATTCAAATTATATAAAATGCTTTCCTCTTACAGAAAATGAAAGATTGGATTAAACTGGGAAGTATGACACTTAGAAGATTAACTCAATTTTTATTTTCATAAATTGGAAGCCCTAGTTATTTTGGAACCATCTTTTATTTGCAGTTTTATTTTTTAGCTATCCTTATTTTCACTAATTTCAATCTCCGCGGGATGTTGTTAACATTCTAAAATATTTCCAGTATGTTTATATTGTATTTTTAATATATTCTCATAGAAATTTCAGACTAGAAAAAGTCATAGCCATTCTGTAATGAAGTATTTTTCTACATGACAAGTAGACCAAGAGAGGTTTTTTGTGCCCTATGACACAGTTACTCAGGGACAGAATAAAAACCAGAATCCACTTCTCCTTTCATTAAATCACTGATGTACTAAGCAATCAACTATGGGTGCCTCACATTGTTCTAGACATTTTCTGCAAAACTTTTTTTCCCTACTCTAGTGATGCTTATAGTCTCACAGTGGCGATGTCACATCAGATTATTAGGATACACCGTGGAAAATGCAACAGTGGATGTGTGCATAGGACACAGCTGGAATGAGATAGGAGTGATTTTGATGTTGCTACTGTTATCAAAGCCATAACTATATTTCTCCTCTTAAATTTTAGACACCTAGTTTAACTTTTTATTAAAGTGTTACATACATACATAAAAGTAATGTAAGTCACTTTCATAAAATGAACACACCTGTGTACTTAGCACCAATTTTTTAAAAAATATATTACCAGGCCCTAAGAAGCCTCCTTCAGTCATACCACTCCCAAGGCCAACAGTACTGTGATGGATTTTGCCTGGGAAAGTGGAGAAAATCATCCCCAGAGGCACCATATAAACCAACTCCCAGTTCATTGCTCTCTCTGCTGCACCAAATATCTCCTTTATTAAAACCCTCCAAAATCCTCCAAAATTCATAGATGCCACAGAAATCTCTTCTGCATGATTAAATATGAGATATCACTATACTATAAAATGTACGCATTTGTACAATTTGGATGACTCATGTTTAAATGCTTTAAAAATATGACTTTTTCTAAAGCACATACAGTCATCCCTCAGTATTGGAGGACTGGCTCCAGAACATCCTTGGATACCAAAATCTACTGATGCTCAAGTCCTTGATATAAATGGCATAGTATTTGCATATAGCCTATGCACATCCTCATGCACTTTAAATCCACATCCACTTTAAATCATCTCTAGATTATTTATGGTACCTAAAACAATGTAAATCCTAAGTAAATATTGTTATATTGTATTGTTTAGGGAATAATGACAAGGAAAAAATCTGTACATATTTAGTAGAGATCCGATTTTTTCCTGAATAATTTCAATCTGAAATGGGTTGAATCCATGCATGCAGAATCCATAGACACGGAGGGCCAATGATACATGCTTTTAGAACCATTCCACAGACTACTCTTTAAACAATAACAAAATGCAACATCTAAAAATTTCAAAGTACAACACCAATGACTCTAGTTATCAGACATAAGCAGAGTCTTAACTCATGTGGAGAAAAACTATGTGATCCTTTATCTTTCAGCAATGAGGAAAATGGAATGCTATAATAATGGTTAATTCTACAAATATTTTCCAGACACCCCCCAAAAAGATGTCAATTCTTATAAGAGAATGGGAAACTGTGGATGTTCCTTGGGAAAAACGATCCTCACAGTAAACATTCAGAAGACACTGCTTTGAGAGTACTGACAGGGGTCTCCTTGTTCCTGGTTTATCATCTTTTTATATCAAGCTAAATTTTTTTTTAGTTACATGAGCAACTGTAGTCCATTGGGTTTGGTCTTTTGGTACTTAAGGGATTAAGAAAAAAGGGAAATGGAAGGAATACCTGATGCTGTGAAAATGCCTATTCCCAAAATACCTGAAACATTTAAAGATCCACTCTAATAAATGTATTAAAGGGTTGCTATGAATACCAACTCTAATTAATTATTAAATTAATTCATAATATAGCTAAATTTTCTTCTAAATTAGCACTGGGGAGTGAATGCACAGAGTGCTAAAAGGGGATGAAAGTACAAGAAATAAAATATTTATCAGGAGGATTCAGCTCGATTTCTATTGTTTGTCCCCTGGCTATATTTCACAGAACCCAATTTGCCTTTCACTCCATCATTTGAACTTTTTCACTAAAAACAAATCTGTACTGCTGCACAAATTTGGTAATCCTGCAGATCAAACAATTAGGTAACAAAGCATCAAAACCAGATTCTCTGATATCAAATTTATGTGCAAAATGCTAGTGACTGCCTAATTTTTTGCCACTCAAAAGGCCCAGTTAGTGAGGTTGTTATGGCTGAGGATGACATAGTATGTTTGTGGGTTTTGTAAATTTAAGAATCTTGTTGGTCCCTCCAGGTAGCCCTAGCTTCACAAAATATCAATATTATTTAAAGTTGTCTGTGAAAGTTGGCTGTTTCAATAATTTTCATTACAGTCATGGGAATTATTTCCTACGTCCCTAGTATGGAATGTATTTTGATGTCATTGGATTTAGGATTACCTCAGAAAGACAACATGTGGTGCTTCAAACTCCAGATCAACATTGCTCTTCTACCTTTAAATTATTTATCTATTTTCTTCCCAAATGTCTGGTTCAGGAAAGTAGTTTTGGCAATTCCTTCAAGTTATAATTCATACCATACTTTTACCCCTAGAATGTAGCACTTCACAAAAATAAGCCCATGAACTATGACTATGTAAAAGGAGATGAATCTTAACACAATTAAACCACAGATCTTTACTTGTGGTCTCACCTCTGGCCTGAACTAATGGCTTCAGAATTCATCATCAAATTTTCTCCCTTCCTGGGCAAAAATTCAATTACTCTCAACTTATAGTTTGACACGTATGTTTCTTCCTCCTCCATGTTATTCCAACATCTGCCAGGGGTGGGAAACCTATGGCCTTAAGACCACATGTGGCCTTCTAGGTCCTTAAGTGCAGCCTTTTGACTGAATCCAAATTCTATAGAACAAATCCTGTTTTGAAAAGGGATGCAGCAGAGAAAGAGGAAGATTTTCTTGCCTACACTGTCATTTAAAAAAGAACAATCTTGAACTCAGAAGGCCACAGGTTCCCCAAGCATGAGAAGCTAAGGCAGAGAGCTCTCAGGCTGGACCTTCTAAGAAACTGCTCTCTCTCACAAGCTTCTTCCTCAGCCTTCTCTGCCAGGGAAGTATCTTCTAAAATCCTTTTTTACCCCAGTCCAATTCTCAAGTATAAGCAGCACACTTCTAAACTCTTTAAAGTGTCACCTGTGTCTATGACGGTGAAAACTTACCTTTGAATTAATCTCCCTATTGGGAGCCCACAATTTGGAAATGGGACCATCCAATTAGATCACTCCATAATTTTCAGCCATTTTATTAATGAGTACAATAAGCACCTTAGCACATATGTACTCTTGGCAAGCAGAATGGAGAACAATTCCTCAACAAGTGGTTTAAAATTAATGGCTAAAAAAATGACTAATTGCATACTAAGGACCTATTTATAAAGTCCTATGTAGAATCTGAAAACTCTTTAGTCCTCTTAAAATAAGTATCAAGTGGTCTATTATACTAGAGCTTTAGTACGTACAATTTTTAAATGGGCTGATTAGAGCTAGAGATGCTCTGTGCTTTTCAGGTTTTGCCATACACACACACACACACACACACACACACACACACAGCTTTCATGGAGTCCCTCTTGCAGAGTTATAATTTTACAGTTCCTTTAGGAATTCTCAACTGGGTCAGGATTAGCTCTGTTGAAGCTTACTTTCCTTCTGTGAGATGATTTCTTGACTCAACCCGTAGTCATACTAAGACTTGGTAATAATATAATACACTTTGTACTGAGTCATCTGCTCAAAAGTTGCATCAACTTTTTCTTCCTAAGGCCTTGTAAATTTTTAATTACTGATAAGAAGGAAAAATTAGTGACTCTGACAGAAACCATTCCTCTCAACCTCTCGCTTTCCTTTCTACTGATGTCCCCCTCTACAAACAACCAACCAATATAAATGGGGGTTCCCACATGGAAAGAATTCTGTACCATGTTTCACCCAAGTTCCTTGGTGAACTCCCTCACCCCCACTCACTCTTCCCCACCTGAAAGGTCAATCACAGTAAATCAGATGCAGCAGAGAATAAGGAGCAGGCAAACTGCCACAATGTCCCATGCTATTTCACCACTTCTTCCAATTTAGCCTTCCCTCTCACCTATCAGGAACACCTAAGTCAGTGTGTCTGGAACATAGTCAGAAATCACATCAGAAGCACCTAAAGATCTGGTTAACAATATGGATCCCTGTGTCCTACTGCAGATCTACTGAATCAGAAATGGGGGTCAGGGGTGGCCAAGAATCAGTATTTTGAATAAGCTCCTCCTATCACTCTTAGCATAATGACCTTTAGAACCAAGGAAGCAGTGAAAACACAAAATAAATATTTCAGGTCTTCTGGCTGACAATCTAGAGCCTAAATAATTGGATTTCCTAGGCATCCTGGAAACTATCTAGCAAATCCTTTATTCTCTCCCTATCACAGAGGCAGAGATGAGGGCAGGGCACAAGTGGTGCCCAAGACTTGACTGAGAAGGCAGGTAACCATGACTTCCTTTAAGTGCAACACACCCCTCCCCAACCAAGGGCATCCTGCATCCCCCAGTTGTAAAGCCTACCTCTGCCTTGGCTCCAGCTGCCTTGATCCTACAGGATTCCTATTGTCTGATTCAAGAAGCTATTTTTACTAGTCTAAATATGTATCTTTGACTAATTCAAGAGGGAGTTTGTCCAAAATGCTCTCTTCTCACGCTGAACTCTCCTTTCTCTCCTTCCCTCTGGGGCCCCACTCTTTCCTGACTCTCTCTAGCAGCTGTCAGTAGCTTTAAAGAAAAAAAAGTCTAACTGAAATTACCTCAGAACTTGCTCTTAATAACTAACTGGATTTTAGCTCAATAGAAGAGACAGTCCTTACTGTGGCTATCCTTTCAAGTTAACACACTAGGAACTGGTTACTTCAAAAGAAAGGGGTGAAGTACTATGAATTTCTTCTTAGACTACCCTGTTATGAAAATAAACTTATTTTTGAGCATTGTGATGAATAAATAACACAATTACATTTTATATGATCATTTATATGATCACTAGTATTTGCATTAAAAATGTTATTAGGCCGGGTGCGGTGGCTCACGCCTGTAATCCCAGCACTCTGGGAGGCTGAGGCGGGTGGATTGCTCAAGGTCAGGAGTTTGAAACCAGCCTGAGCAAGAGCGAGACCCCGTCTCTACTAGAAATAGAAAGAAATTAATTGGACAACTAAAAATATATAGAAAAAATTAGCCAGGCATGGTGGTGCATGCCTGTAGTCCCAGCTACTTGGGAGGCTGAGGCAGAAGGATTGCTTGAACCCTGGAGTTTGAGGTTGCTGTGAGCTAGGCTGATGCCACAGCACTCACTCTAGCCCGGGCAACAGAGTGAGACTCTGTCTCAAAAAAAAAAAAAATGTTATTAAAGGGCAACAGAGCTCACTTCAGCAGCACATATACTAAACCTAACATGATACAGAGAAGATTAGCATGGCCCCTGTGTAAGGATGGCATGTAAATTTGTGAAGTGTTCCATAATTTCAGCAAAATCTTACATGCCAGAAGGGATTGGGGCCCCATTTTTAGTCTTCTTAAACAGAATACCTCCCAGCCAAGAATTTTGTATCCTAGAAAAACTAAGTTTCATAAAGGAAGGAGAAATAAAGTATTTCCCAGAAAAGCAAACACTAAGGGAATTTGTCACCACTAGACCTGCCCTACAAAAAATGCTTAAAAGTGCTCTAAATATTGAACAGAACAGTCAATACCTACCAGTGTAAAAATGCCAAAAGTTAAAACTCACAGCTCTTATAAAACAGTAACACAAGGGAAAAAACAAAGTAACTAGGTAACAATCAACATGACCAGAACAGTATCTCATACGTCAATGCTAACATTCAACATAAACAGTCTAAATGGCCCCACTTAATAGATATAGATTGGAAGAATGGATTTAAAAAAGCTCACACACAACCCAAATAAGTGCTATCCAAGAAGCCCATTTAACTTGCAAAGATTCTTGTAGAATCAAGGTAAATGAGTTTTAAAAACATATTCCATACAAATGGAAACCAAAGGTGAGCAGGAGTAGCTATTCTCATATCAGATAAAATAGACTTAAATCAATAATGGTTAAAAAAAAGACAAATATAGTCATTATATAATGATAAAGGGAACAATTCAGCAATAAGATATAACAATCCTAAATATATATGCACTTAACACAGGAGCTACCAGATTCATAAGACAATTACTACTACATCTAAGGAAAGAAATAAACAGCAACATCACAATAGCCATTACTTGACTTCAAATTATACCACAGGGCTACAGTAACCAAAACAGCATGGTATTGGCAGAAAGGTAGACACACACAAAAAGGGAACAGAATAGAGAATCCAGCAATAAAGCCATATAGCTATAACCAACTGATTTTCAACAATCAGACTAAAATATACACTGGGGAAAGGATGCCTATTCAATAAATGGTGCTGAGAAATTTGGATAGCCACATACAAAGGAATGAAACTGGATCCCTATTTCTTACCATAAACAAAAATTAATGCAAGATGGATTAAAGATTTAAGTGCAAGACTTAAAACAATGAAAATTCTACAAGAAAACATAGGAAAAACTCTTCTGGATGTTGGTCTAGGCAAAGAATTTATGACTAAGACCCCAAAAGCAAATACAGCAATAACAAAAATAAATAAATGGGACATAATTGAAATAAAAGTTTCTGCACAGCAAAGAAAATAATCAACAGAGTAAATAAACAACCTTCAGAATGGGAGAAAATATTTGCAAACTATACATCCAACAAAGGACTAATATCCTGAATCTAGAAAGAACTCAAACAAATGAACAACAAATAGCCCATCAAAAAGTGAGTGAAAGACTTACACTGTTGGTGGGAATGTAAACTAGTACAACCTCTATGGAAAACAACATGGAGATTCCACAAAGAACTAAATGTAGATCTACCATTTAATCCAGCAATCCCACTACTGGGTATCCACTCAAAGGAAAAGAAGCCATTTTACTAAAAATAGACACCTGTACCTGAATGTTTATTGCAGCACAATTCACAATTGCAAATATATGGAATCAAACTAAGTGCCCATCAACTGATGAGTAGACAAGAAAATGTTGCGTGTATGTGTGTATATATACAAATATACACACACTTTCTTGTGTGTGTGAGTATACACACACACACACACCATGGAGTACTCAGCCATAAAAAGGAATGAAATGTCTTTTGCAGCAACTTGGATGGAACTGGAGCCAATTATCCTAAATGAAGTATCACATGCTCTCACCTGTAAGTGGGAGCTAAATGAGGGGTATATATGATCATAAAGTGGTGTAATGGACATTGAAAACTAAGAAGGGGGGAGGGTGGTTGGGTGGGTACTGAGGAATAAAAATCTACCTATTGGGTACAATGTACACTATTCTAGTGACAAATACACTAAAAGCCCTGACTTCAGCATTATACAATTTATCCATGTAACAAAAAACACTTGTATCCCCTAAATCTATTGTAATAAACAAATAAAATAAAAAATGAACATCAATAACATAGCTTCAGATAGTAAATCAGAATTCATCTCCACTGTGAAGATACTGTGCTTTCTTCAGCAAGTACAGTATCAAGGCTTGTGAACTTCATTTTGTTTATTTGAAATATCAACTAAATCGAATTTGGAACATTTTGTTTTATTGTGGATGGTTGAATAGTCAAGATTATTCCTATAAAAATTGCTCATAGAAGTAGCTGTGATGATTTGATAAATGAGCAGCACATTTCCAATGTGTTAAAATGTTTCAAATACATTGAACAAATGCTTAATCTCATCTGAACCAGCAGCCACATTTATCTCCCATGATTATTAAAAGAAATACAGCAGAATGAATTGACATATGTTGAGCAAACTGTTATGCAAATTTTGATATTTCCTCAACAGTACAAATCAACATGTAACTAAGATCTTAGGGAATTCGGCAATCACAGATTATGACACATATATAAAATAATAATTTATAAGTGTACCTATTATAGAAGATATATAGAAATCTTATAAAATTAAAAAATAAAGATAAATAAGAAAAAGAAGAAAATAAACAATGTTTTATTATCCAATGTTATTCAACCATTCAATGATAACCATAGTTAACATTTGGGTGACTATTGCTACAGCCTTTTTTGCACCATGGTTTAATATATATCTACCAATATATTTGCAAGCCACTTTCTATCTGCTAAACTATTTATGAAGATAAATAGGATCTTTGTTTCTAACTGGTTTTCACTTGTGTATAGGAAAGCTGTATTTTACCTTGCTGAACTATTAGTTGTAATTTTATTTCAATTACTTGAGTTTTCCAAGTAGATCATTATATTATTTTTTTTAATATTTTCTTTTCCCTGTTTATATTTATATTTATTGAAATGTTATTTCAATTCTTACTGAAAGGCCCAGAATCTTATCAAATAAGAATAGTGGATATCCTTTGTTATTCTTGGGATATGCTTATTTTTTTCAAATTTCAAAGAAATTATTCTAGAGGTTTCTATTAAGTATGACATTGGCTATTGGTTTCAGATAGATCATCTTAATCACTTTAGTGAGATACTCTTCTAGGTCTACTAATATATTTTAAAATCAAGATTGACATTTATTTAAAGTCTTTTGGACACCTAAGATGGTCAAATCTACTTTTCCTTTGATTTTTTCATAAATTATAAATATATTTTCTAATAATAAAACATCCTTGAATTCCTGAAATCATCCTTTATACCATAGTTTAATCTTTTTAATACAGTGCTGGTCAATCCACTTATGAGCATCTATTTGATATTATTCTGTTTCAATAATTGTGAGGCTTTTTCTAAAAACAATTTTTAAATATCTTATTTTCCTTATTGTAAAAGTACCAACTTAATATTGGAAAATATTCAAATAAAGACACGTAAGAAGAAAAAGAAAATAAGTAGAATTTCCCCCATGATCTTCTGGCTCCTCTAGTGAAAATAAACCCTATTAATTCTTCAGCTTATTTTGAATTGAGCTAATTCCCTACTGAAAAATGTTTAGATGGTTCCAAGGATTTTGCTATTATAAACAATATTGCAAAGAATAATCATCTATACATACACACCTTTGCACATACGTGGTGATATTTCTTTTAAATAGATTCCCAGGTATAGATGTATTATGTTGTAATAGATATTGCTAGATTGTCACTGCAAGATATTGTGCCAATATAAGCTGCCACCAAGTAAATAATATGTAAAAGAGTAATTGTTTCTCCATATTTTTGGCCATTGATATTATCAATATTTTAATCATTGACAATGTGATACTTGAAAAAGTTATCACATTGTTTTAATTTGTATTATTTTAATTAGTGGGAATGAAGATTCTTTCATATATTTATTAGTCACAAGTGTTCATTATTGTGTGACTCATCTCCCCATGAAATTTGCCTTTTTATACTAAATGGGTGTCTTTTTCTTATTAATTTTTAAGGCTCATTGGTCTTTGGCTGTCAGTAGATAATTGAATTGCAAACAATTTCCTGTTTGCCATTTTTCTTTTCATTTTATACTGATTTTGCTATACACATTTTTTCATGTTATATAATGTAACTGTATTAGTCAGGATTCTTCAGAGGAAGAGAACCAGTAGGAGAGAGATACGTATATATGCAGAAATTTACTGTAAGGTACTGGCTTGTGCAATTACAGAGGCTGAGAAGTTCCACTATGTGCTGTCTGCAAGTTGGAGATCCAGGAAAGCCAGCAGTGTGCTGGAAGGTCAGAGAATCAGTTGTACAGATTCCAGTCTGGATCTGAAGGCCTGTGAAGCAGGAGTGCCAAGGACAAGAGAGGATCTATGTCACAGCAGAAGTAATCAGAGTAAATTCCACCCCCCTCTGCATTTTTGTTCTATTCAGGCCCTCAACAGATTGGGTGAGGCCCACCCACATTAAGGCCATCTGCTTTACTCATTCCACCAAATCAAATGCTAATCTCTTCCAGAAACACCCTCACATACTTATCCAGAAATAATGTTTAACCACTCATCTAACCATCCATGGTCCAGTAAAGTTGACACACAAAACTAACCATCACAGCAGTGTTGTGTAGTACGGTGCCTAGAGCGAACTTGGGTCTGAAGTCAAACTGACTGGGTTCAGAATTCCAGCTTTACCACTTACTGGGTGAACTTGGCCAGTTACTTAACCTCTGTTTTGAAATCTATAAAGGATACGTAGTCAAAATAAACAAGAGCTCAAAAAACAGTGCTTAGCACTTAGAAAATATTGCTTTTATATTAATAGTTTTTATAGGTTTTTGTTGAGTTGGTTTGTTTTTTGCTTATATATATATATATATAATATATGCTAACTTTGTGATCTACCTAGAATTTATATCAGTAAACCCAGATTCATTATTTTCCAAATAACTAGATAATTTTCTCAGGACTATTTTTCCTAAATAATCCCTCTGTATTTCATTGATTTAAAATGTTATCATATAAATTTCCATATATTTTAAAATTTATTTTCATGGTATCTCAGAATCACATTGTCATAACACATTTTAATATTTGGCAAGGTAACCTCTTTTATATTTCCCTGTTTTAAATTTTCCTATCCATTGTTACATGTATATTCTTTTAGATAATCTTTAGAATCATTGTTAAATTTCGAAAAAAGCATGTTGATATTTTGGAAATGAATTAATTATAGATTTAGGCAGAATTTACATTTTTATAATGTTGATTGATTTATCCCACCTAAAGCCAAGTTCTTGTAGTTTTTCAAAAGCATTATTTAATCTGTATTTTTCTAATCATTCTACTCAAGAGTAAAATAGCATATTTGAATCTATTAAAGATAAGGATTTTAGAACACTTTTACCCTCTTCCTTTTACCCTCCTACTCCATCTTATACCTACTTCTCAGTCATCTGACTATTTCTGATATTTTATCTCAAGATTGTATGTAATTGAAAAATAATACAATATTAACTTTTTAAAAGTAATTTTATATGTTGTTTATTTCCATAACCAGACTTAAAACCATAAGTAGTTTCCAAATATACAGAATGCAAGTTAACTACCTTCCCATTATGAATTTTTTTAGGTAGATTTTTTTAGATTAACAGCAGTTTTAGATTAACAGCAAAATTAAGTGGAAAGTACAGAGAGTTCCCATATACCCGCTGCTCACACACATGCCTAGCTTCCCTATTATCAACATCCTGCACCAGTATGGTACGTTTATTACAATCTATAAACCTACATTGACAAGTCATTACCACCCAAAATCTATCGTTTACATTAGGGATCACACTAAGCATTGTACATTCCATGAGTTTCAACAGATGTACACTGATATATATTAACCATTATAATATCATACAAAATAGTTTCATTTCCATAAATATCCACTGTGCTCCACCTATTCATCCCTCCCTCCCCTAAAATCCCAGGAAACCACTGATCTTTTTACTATCTCTATAGTTTTGCCATTGCCAGAACGTTATATGGTTGAAATCATAGAGAATGTACTTTTTCAGATTGGTTTCTTTCTCCCAGTAACATGCACTTAAGTTTCTTCCATGTCTTTTTTCATAGCTTAATAGCTCATTTCTTTTTAGCAATGAATAATATTCCATAGTCTGGACATACCAGTTTATTTATATTAGTACATTCATCTCCTGCACAACACTTTAGTTACTTCCAAGTTTGAGTAATTATGAATAAAACTTCTGCAAACATCTGTGAGCAGGTTTTTGTGTGGACATAAGTTTTCAACCCATTTGGGTAAATATCAAGGAACATGATTTCTGGATTGTGTGGTTAGAGTATGTATAGTTTTGTAAAAAACTGCCAAACTGCCTTCCAAAGTGGATGTGCCATGTTGTGTTCCCATTAGCAATGAAGGAGAATTTCTGTTGCTCTACATCCTTGCCAACATTTGGTGGTCTCAGTGGTCTGTATTTTGGTCAGTCTGTAAGTATAGAGTGTTATCTCCCATGTTTTAATTTGCAATATTCTAACGACATATGGTCTTGAGCTTATTTGCCATCTGTATGTCTTCTTTGGTGACATATCTTTTGCCTATTTTCTAATTGGACTATTTATTTCCTCTTGCAGTTTTAAGAGTTCTTCATATCTTTTGAACAGTAGTCCTTTATCAGATACATCTCTCACAAGTACTGTCTCTCAGTTTGTAGCTTGCCTTCTTATTCTCTTGATGATGCCGTTTATAGAGAAGTTTTTAATTTTAATAAGTCCAGCTTGTCAATTATTTCTTTTGTTGATTGTGCTTTTGGTGCCATATGTAAAAAGTCATCATAACTAAGTTCATCTAGATTTTCTCCTATGTTATATTCTGGGAGTTTTATAGTTGTGCATTTTACATTTAGAACTACAATTCATTTGGGGTTAATTTTCGTGATGGATGTAAGATTTATATCTAGATTCATTCTTTTGAATGTGGATATCCAGTTGTTACAGCATCATTTGTAGAAAAGATTACCTTTTCTCCATTGTATTGCTTTTGCTACTTTGTAAAAGATCAGTTCACTATATTTATGTGGATATACTTCTGGGCTCTCCATTTGTTGCACTGATCTATACTTCTATTGTCTATTTTTCCGCTGTTTAAATTTTACTGAATTCCAATCAAAGATCATGGCTTATAAGATAGCAAATATATTTGTAGAAACTTGTTTTGTAGCCTAGAACATAATTACTTTTGTATACATTTAATGTATGCTTTTAAAAATGTATTCTTCAACTGTTAGGTTCAGAGTTTGACCAATAAATCTTAATTATTAAGATTTTTAAATTCTTATTAATTTTCTTCTCCAAGTGATTTATCAATGAGTGGTTTACTTAAAGCTTCCATTATTGTTGTGGAATGATCTTTTTGTGATTCTTTTGATTTTTAATGTATATTATTTGAAAATATATTAAGCTTTTAGAAATTCAAGATTACCTTATCTTTTATCTTTATGGTGAATTGTTCCTTTTGTCATTATACAGTAACCCTATTTATTCCTTATTTATGCCTTTTTGCCATAATATCTATTTTGACTCATATTAATTTGGCTATTTGTTTTTAATTATTGTTGGCCTTTTATATCTTTTCAAACTTTTTATGACTTTTTTATATGTAATAAGTATAAACAATATGGTAAGATTATGTATTTTACCCAATTTACTAATATATTTTGATTTACTTTTACCATTTTACATATTCTATTTAATATTCTTTCATTGGAGAGGGAGATGCTTTTTTTCTTTCTTGCTGTCTGTTGGATGTATTATATTATCTTTACTCCCTTTTTTCCTCTTTACTGGTTAAAAGTTATTTTTTTCATCCAATGGTTATCCTTAAGTTTTTAACACAAATATTTGAATTGACAAAGTCAATATTTCTACCCTCCCCTTGAACAATACAAGGACTTTAAAATCCATCTTCCATCTGGTTTGGTATCTAACATTTTCACTCAACTTTGTTTTTAAAACTCTGCAAATTAGTCATCACTATTACTTTTTAATAATTTATTGAGATTATCTACATAATTAAAAATTTCTTTATTATCATTGTTCTCTTTTACAACTGAATACTTTCTAGGTTCAATTTCATTCTTCTTGAGGTTTATCCTTTAGTATTTTTTTCAACAAAGTTCTCTTGGTAGTAAATGCTCAGTGTCCTTGTCAAAAATATTTTTTATTTTATCCTCACTCTAATAATAATTTAACTTAGTATACAATTCTAATTTGGCAGCTATTTCACTCTATAGTTGAGGATTTTTTTTTTTTTTTTGGTCCTCTGGTCTCTAATATTACTGTTATAATTTAATTATTGCTATGCAGGTAAACTGTCTTTTCTCTGTTTACATTTAAGATTTTTCTCTTTGCCTTTGATATTCTGCAGATTTATATAATCCTTCTGTGTATGAATTTGTCTTTATCTTCCTCAAGACTGCAATCTGAGGGACATGGAAATTATTCAGATATAGTCCTCTTTTTTTTTGTAAGCTCTTTAAAAGCTCATAGGTCCTAGGAGCTCTGGTTATAATTCATCATAAATTAAACAGCCCTGGTCTAATTAGGGTATATGAGAAAGAAAATCAAACATTTTTTAACAGAAAGTAAAATGAGAAAAGTACCACAAAAGAATTTCAGAGTACTGGCTCACAAAGAATTGAGAAAGTTCAGGGGAAAGTTATCATCGGTAGAGATGGCAGTTGAAAAAATATTTAAGGAATCAGTAGGTTTTGACTAAAGAGATGAAGAAGGTGAAGGAAATTACTCTGAAGAAGGAATACATAGAGGATAATCAGAAACTGGTCGTTTGGATATCACTTAAAATAATTATAAACTAGCAAGGGGGAGATAACGCTAAAAAATAGGGGTGAGTTATGAAAGTAGACATCCTTGAAGCCAGGCTAAAGAGCATAGATATTTTATCTGGAAAGCTATGAGGAGCTGTTAAAGGTTCTAGAATAGTGGGGTGGCTTAACTGGTTATTTGTTTTGGGAAGACCAATCTGGTTCCAGAGGTGTGATGAATTGAAGAAAAAAGATAGAAAGGATGCAGGCCACTAAAAAGGCTATCCAAATGATATTATCAAGGAATGAGAACTTGAATCACACAGAAGGGCAACCTTAGTTTGAAAAGGCCAAGTCAATTAAAAATGCTGTTGCAGATTTGAATTTCCATAGGAATTTTTTTTGTTCCTTCAGTCCTTGGAAGTCATCTGGCTACTGCCCATGTGTCTGGACTTCCCATCACGTGCAAGTAAGCCCTGACCTCTACTCTAAAATAGAAACAGGACTCTGGTTTGCCTGCCTACCACTGATTTATGGCCTTGCTCTGGTCCCAGAGAACTTTCAACCTTAAATTTGCATTCCCTGAGTCACCCACACTCCAACAAGAGGGTGAATCATAAATAAGATGGGAGGAGAAAAATAACCCAAAAAAGGAAATGAGAGGAAGGCAGGTGGAAATGATCAGAATAGAAAAAAGAAAATATTTTAGAGGTACAATGACTGAATTTTTGTGTACCCCTAAAATTCATATGTTGAAATCCTGACCCCCAAAGTGATATTAAAAGGCAGGGCCTTTGGAAGGTAATTAAGTCATGAGAGTGAAGCCCTCACAAATGGGATTCATGCTCTTGTGAAAGGATACTCAGAGAGCTCTCACCCTCCTTCCTCTGTGAGAAAGCAGTCAGCGAAATGGCTGAGGGTCCTTGCTAGAACCCACAACCCGACCATATTGGCACCTGTTCCCCACTCTCAGACTTCCAGCCTCCAGCAATGGAAGAAATAAATTTGCATTGTTTATATGCTACCAAATCTATGATGCTTTGTTACAGCAACCCAAGAAGCTAAGACAGAAGTTTTGTGCATCTTGCATTTATTTGGGGACAAGATCTACGAACCTCTACATGTGTAAATTTGACCTTTTCCAAAAGACACTAGGTGTCTAATTAATCCAACTTGCTGTGCCTATTTTAGTCAGGAGCCTTCTTTTAGGCAGGATTCACATGCTAGAAAATGCCAATAAGTTTTAGAGATTGGATGTTTTCCATGATCACAGTAAGTTCTTTTTCAGTCATTAACACTTGACCACAGAGTGCTAATCAGGATGCCCCACTTGTCCTCTCTGCAGGTGAGAGGAGTGTGATGCCAGAATAATTTTTAAA
>CAUYRT010020383.1:0-22959 GCA_963574885.1 Lepilemur ruficaudatus
AACTGCTTCAATCTCACTGCTTGTCATTGGTCTGTTCAGGAGTTCTATTTCTTCCTGATTGAGTCTTGGGAGGTTGTGTGTTTCCAGGAATTTGTCCATTTCTTCTATGTTTTTGAATTTGTGTCTATAGAGATTTTCATAATATTCACAGATTATATCTTGTATTTCTGTGCTATGAGTTGTAATATCTCCTTTTTCATTTCTGATTGAGCTTATTTGTGTCCTTTCCCTTCTATTCTTGGTTAATTAGTCATTTAAGAATATTAGACTTAATTAACAGAATAAAAAACAACTGAAAAAGAAGAAAAATTAGTTATTTTCATGTCATGACCAGCAGAGAAATGACAGGTCCCAGTTTTGTTCCTGTGCATGTTGAATTTGAGGTATGATGGAGAATGTGTTTTTCACAGTATTACATATTTGGAAAGAATCTTGTGAGTCCATCTCATCCAGTTTCCTGGCTCTAAGTCATCTGAGACAAAAGAGATCTATCATTTGCTTAAATGACCCAAGATAAAATTCCTTGGGTCTTTTGGATAATTAAATCTCAGGGTTGTATCAACTCTCTCCATGATGATTCTCTCACTTGTCACTTTAGGCCAATGTCTTGAAATTTTAGTGTACTCAAATTTACTAAACTCCTCCAGTGCATAGTTAAAATATAGATTCTCAGGCCCACCCCAAAGAATAATATTCAATCATTCTGGGTGGAGACACATGAATCTGAAATATATATATAAAAAATATGTGTGTGTGTATATCTATATCTATTTCCCAGGTAATTCTGATACAGGTGGTCTGTAGAACATTATGTAAGAGGAAAGAAAACTGCTTTGATTTAATTATTTCAAAATTTTAGTTTAAACATGTTCATTCTAGGACCATTTTCTGTGAACATTAAAAAACAGCTGATTAATAGTTTTTCTTAAAATTGTGTGTCCTCACATGAGTATTTTTAGCTTCATCTATATTAAGCTCTGTATTAAGTTAGACTTGATGTTCAATACATATTTATTGAGCACAAGTGTGCCAGGCATCATAGTTATAAAGATGAATGAGTTAATGAATAAGGTAGATAGATCTACATTCTTAGGAAGTTCATAGTATAGTGGGGAAGGGAATAATTATGATAACATTGGTCTTGACAATCCAAAGTTTGTAGATATTATATATGTTTGTGGCAGTCCAGTAGAGGCAGGGACTTGGGATCTGTTGTCCATGGCACTAGGAAGAAGTATATATAACATGTCCTCTTGTTCTGGCTCTTGACTTTGAGCCTCTAGGGCTAATGTAAAGAAAATGCCATAGCCCCACCACTTGAACAGCTTTCCAAAAGCAGTGAGCATTAGTCAGTCAATCAACTATGCCTTATTGAACATTTGGGATGACTAGCACTCTGTAAGGCATTTGGAGAGCACATTGCTCTCCATGCCCATGCCCTAGACTTTGCCATAATAATGCTACAGCCTCTTTTCACTCATATGGGTCCAATTTGATTTCACTGCCACCAACACTAAAACGTAAGTGCCCTCTCCATTCATGAAATAAATATTTAGTGAGTACTCCAATTGTGCAAAGCACTTGCTAAATGATGTGATGAATATAAAAATGAATCAGGCACAGGTTCTTTTCTTAAGGAAATTACCTGCAGTTTAGTGTTGTGATGCATCATGTACCTGTCACAAAGTAGAATATAAGCAAATATACTATGAGATAATTTCCAGTTAAGAATGGAATCAAGGAGGCTGGAGGTATTGGGGGGGGTATGGGGAGTGAGGAGGGTTGTACCAAGGGGAGGCGAGTTCAGGTTTGGACTTGTCACATTGGAGGTGTTGAGGGACATCCTGAAGATGGACAGCAAGTAGTTAGAAAACATGTGACCAGAGCTTGGAAAGAGGTAAAGGCAAGAGACACTGGTGACATACGAAGTTACCAAACTAAGTTCTATGATGGGGTCTTCAAAAAGTTCAGGGAAAATGCATATTACGAAAAAATTATGCATGGACTTCAAAATTGTTTTGTACCAAAATAAACTTGTGCTAACTTGTTATAACATGTCTGAATAGGATCTAGTGTGAGGCACTAACAAGGATAAGACATCAGTTTGAAAAGAATCCCTATCAGAGCAACATGAATTCTGCCAAAATTGAAGCAAGAACCAACAAAATTTATGGAGAAGCTTGGATGAAACAATGATGAAATCATTGATACTTTATGAAAAGTTTAAGGGGATGTGCCCCTAAAGAAATCAATAGTTTACAAATGGAGAACTTGTTTTAAGAAAGGACAAGACAATGTTGAAGATGAAGCCCACAGTGGCAGACCATCCATGCTGATTTGTGGGGAAAAAATTGATCTCGTTCATGCCGTAATGGAAGAGGACTGACAATTAACAGCAGAAACAATAGCCAACACCATAGACATCTCAATTGGTTCAGCTTACACAATTTTGACTGAAAAATTAAAATTGAGCAAACTTGTCACTCCAAAACCATTGTGCCCAGATCACTTGCAGACAAGACAAGAGCTTTCAATGGAAATGTTAAAAAAGTGGGATCAAGATCATGAGTCATTTCTTTGAAGAGATGTAGCAGGAGATGAAACATGTCTCTACCAGTATGATCCTGAAGACAAAGCACAATCGAAGCAATGGCTACCAAGGAGTGGAAATGGTCTAGTTAGAACAATTGTGGCCCAATCAAGAGGAAAAGTCATGCAATAGTTTTTTTGGGATGCTCAAGGCATTTTACTTGTTGACTTTCTGGAGGGCCAAAGAACAACATTTGCGTATGATGAGGGTATTTTGAGCAATTCAGCCAATGCTTCAGCAGAAAAACACCCAGGAAATCTTCACCAGAGAGTCCTTCTGCACCATAACAATGCTCATTCTTCTTATCAAACAAGGGCAATTTTACAAGAGTTTTGGTGGGAAATCATTAAACATTTACCTTACAATCTTGATTTGACTTTTTCTAACTTCTTTTTAATTCCTAATTGTAAAAAGTCTTTAAAAGACATCCATTTTTTTTCAGTTAATAATGTCAAAAAGACTGTATCGACATGGTTAAATTCCCAGGACCTCCAGTTCTTTAAGCATGGACTAAATGGCTGTTAATATCACTTACAAAAATGTCTTGAACTTGATGGAGGTTATGTTGTTGAGAAATATTTATTTTTATCTTTTAATTCCATTTTCCCACAAACTTTTTGAAGTCGTCTTGTATTATCAAGAGCGCAGCAGGCAGGAGAACAGGAATTAAAATACAAGAGAAGTAACTAAAAAATACCACATTTTTCTTATTCAACCTCGATTTAATCAGAGAAAGGTTGAACTTACAACATTTGGAAGATGAATTAAAATACCTTATTTCCTGATATAACATACATTTAAATTTTTTCCCTTGTTTTTCCTGTGGGATGAGCTTAGAATATCTCCCTGTAGCATGACTAATGTCTCTACTAGACCTGTGAGAGAAAGGCTTTTTGTATCAGACTAATGCCTCTATGTTTGTTTTATTCAGGAGACAATGGAAGGAATTATAGATAGAAGAAAGGGAAGGAGAGAAATAGAATACGTCTGTTTTTATGGGCACCAATATCTGTTGAAGATTGAGGAAAACATCAGGGATTCTGATTATGGCTTGATTGAGATTAAATGTACTCTTTAGAAGGCTGGCTATACTTTTAGGGCTTCAGATGACCCCATGTGGAAGATCTTCTATCTGGTCTGTTGGATTAAAACTGTAATCTCCAAAAACACTGCCCCACAGTCCTGATGTGTTGTACATTTTCTCTTTTCTTGTTTTTTTTTCTTCTTCTGTTCTTGTTTTTGACATAGAGTGTTGGGTTCAATGATAGTGACTACTTGAGTAGGAGCAGAGAAAAGCCATCAGAGAATAATAACACCAAAGTGTTGATGTGAAAATCACCATAGACTAACTGTTTAGGCACATGAAAATTAAAATCATGTGCATAATCCTGTTCAGATGCATTTATATAGCTTTAAAATATCTCATACAGCTGCATGTCGTCCTTGGAGTAAGGCCTAGTGGAGCTTATTTCCAGGGTAACTAGTAGATTTTCAAAGCCCCTGTGACTCATGTTTACTTGTACTTGACAATGATGTTCTCCCAGGAAAATGAGACCTTGTCTTCCACAGCTTAATTTAGGAGTGTCAATGTAACAGAGCTTACGACCAACTTGCACAGGAAGACAACTAGAATTTGCTAATGCAGAGCTGAAAGAGGGTTAGCAGTGAGCAAGGGGGCTCTGCATTCCAGATCTGTGATCAGAAACCCTCTCTGAGCCGCACACTGAGCAGCTGTGGGTGAGAGGTGAGCTAATCACTTCTGGAACACCCCACTTGGTGAAGCAGCCTTTTGTTTGAGATGACACCGGGAGTAAAGGCAGGTTATCACTGCGGTACCCAGTGGTCTGAGACAGCAAGAGAAGATCTCCGTGAGTTGAGGAGAGGTGAAGAGAGGTGAGGAGAAGATTAGCGAGGCTCAAATGGGATAATTGGAAAAGCAGGGGAAGGCAGTAAATTATGCTTCTTTGACTTGCCTTAGTTATCATATTGCCAGAATGGATGCAATAGGTCAGCAACCTGTAGATGAAAAGCAAGCTCAGAAAGAGCTGAGGGGGTGAGCTAAGAGCTGCGCTCTGAGACATTTTTGGGGGCGCTGAGATGGTGCTGCTGGATTTTCATACTTAGAAAGAGAAACAGGACAGAAAAAGTCAACAGAGTTTCCCCTGATTATCTGGAGGTGTTTTTCATGTTTTCAGAGCCTAAACCAGTCAGTAGGCAATAGAAAAGGCAAGTCTCCCAAATGACCAGGTAAACAAAGCTAGGGAGTGGTAGTCCTTAATGTGGGGTCTTGCTGCTGACTCTTGCCTCTGACCCTAACCTGCAACCTTGTCTGTGACCTTTGGAAGTGATGTAGCCTCTTGCACTGCAGTTTCCTCATGTGTGATAGGAAATAATAATTGTACCTGGAACTTCATACATGTAAAGCTCTTAGAACCATTCCTTAGAAAGCATTCAGAAAGGCTAGCTGATAAACATGCTAGAGCATGGGTTTCAATGCCTTGGAGGGCATTTTGGAAATTTGGGGGGACTTTTTTTGGTTGTTACAAGGATAGAGAGTACCACTGCCATTTAGTGGGTGGAGGCCAACAAAAAAATTTATCCTGTATCCCTCATGACTTTTGAGTGTTCTACTGGACATTTCTGTGGGTGCAAAACCTAATATTGTCAAAACTTAGAGTCTAATTCAGTTTTTGAAATTTACATGAAGTCTTTGTGCATTGTTTTAATACACACTGAATTTTGCATGATCACACCAGTCAAGAAGAAGATTATACTCTGCTTTGTTCAAAGAGTTGTCAGGAGTTATTCACCATTTCAGAAAATCAGAAAATCACCTCGCCAATGACAAAAATGTCCATCTGTCTAAATTTTACTCTGTTGTCTTATATTCAGATATTTAAACACTTATTTGGTGGTCAGAGCATTTTGGTATATTGCCTGGACCTACCCTCAAGGATCTCGAAGTTTAGTTTATGACTAAGATGTGGCCATCCATCAAGTCTCTGTAGAATACTTAACTTCAGGAGGAAAGACTGTCTTCACTTTTCTGCATGTGAACTCTTCTCTCTCTCTGTAGGAACTGGATCACATCAGAGAAACCTCTTTTCCTTGTATTTCTGGCCTCCTTCTTTGTGGAAGGACCAAGGCAGCCAGGCAGGAAGGACTGGTGGACCCCTTTGGCTATGGAACCTCTTGCTTTGTCAAGGGCTCTCTCCCCAGCAAAACCACAGCCTCAGGGGCTCCCACTCCCTGCTGGATAAGCCTAGTGCAATTAATTCTGAGGCCATCTCCCTGATTTGGTCACCATAGGTCCTGTCTTAGGAAAGGGAGAGCATCTGTTTACTCCCTGACATGGGCAAGGAGAAAAAAGGAGCAATTGCAGAAAAACTCTATGGTTGAGAATGTTATACCTAGAAGATGGTTGTGTTGCCTGACAGTCATGGGGAAGGTGGCAAATGGAGTCAGATTTCTGTGAAGTCTTAGCTTGGGCTGCTATAACAAAAATACCACAGACTGGGTGGCTTATAAAAAACAGAAATTTATTTCTCACAGTTCTGGAGATTGGAAGTCTAAGATCAGGGTGCCAGCATGGTTAGGTTCTGGTGAGGGCCCCCTTCTGGGGCAGCAGCTGAAAAGAGGGCTAGAAGCTGCCTGGATCTCTTTTATAAGGGCACTAATCCCACTTATGAGGGCCCCACCCTCATGACCTGATTATCTCCCAAAGGCTCCACTTCCTAATAGCATCACATTGAGGGACCAGGCCACAGAGTTGGGACCATACCACAAATTTCCCAGCCTAATCGCACTGGCATTCTTTCATGGCCTGAAATACCTCTAAATTTGAGAAGACACAAACATTGGGTCCATAACATGGGGGTAGGTCCTGAGCTCAATTTCTTTCCATTAATGTTAGTGGTGAAGGTGTTAGAGTCTGGTCTGACAAAATCAAGACCCATTAAATCTTTCAAGATTTAATCTATAATTAAGCTGTATGCAGAAATGTGGTTTCCCACAGATTAAATTTCCTATGTCGAGGTACCATAAGAAAATAAAAAGGGAGGAAGGGAGGGAATCTTTGAGAAAAACTGTTCATTGAGCTGGAGATCTGTAAGGTCTCTGCCTGGGACTGGTTGTTATTTTCAAAGTTGGCCACAGAAATAGCTGTCGTCCTACAAACTCTTCCACAAAGCGATGGAGTCTAACTCTTGAATTGGGCCCCTTATAAGAGCAACACACCACCTTCTGCTGGAAAAGAGCAAAGACTAGAATATTTCCACGGTGAGAAAGAGGGGTTATTTGATACCAAAGCCAGACCACACCCACTGGAACTGGGGGTCGGTTTACAAATATGGATCTATGACCGCGTCGAACTGCTAAAGACACTGGAGAGTCCACGGGAACAACAGCAGGTGGCAGAGACTTAGGCAAGCCAGGAGAAAGGCCCTGGGTGGGAGGCTGGAGGAGCAGGTGGGCAGAGCCTGGCCATCTGACAGGTGTGGGGCCTTAATGAGAACGGCTGGTGTGGGACAAGTTTTGGTCAGTGTTGTCAGAATATTCCTCAGTGACTGAGCCCTTTGACCGTGGGCTGGAGGATGGGTGTGGGCAGGGTCCTGGAGAGACCACAGGTCTCAGCGAGGACAGCTTTGCGGGGTTACTGGCAGTGCACGTCCTGGCTCTGTTTTCCTGGAATTTGTTTCTTGCCCTTTTCCTACCCTGTTGTGAATCAAAGGAGTCTGACCCCTGGAGGTTGCTTTTCTGAGGTTGGAGGATGATGGGAGGCACTGACGAGACACGCCAGATTTAGGGGGTGGGGGAAGGAGGGAGAAATAGGCGCTTATTCCCCTCCCTCCCCAGCTGCACAACCTCTCTGGCTCCGTTTGCTGCCAGGCAGGTCCACTGTGGTTCCGGACTCCACCCGATGGCCTTGAGACTGGACACATCCCAGAGCTCCAGGAACCCCGCCCCTCCCTCCCCTCTGCCCTGAGGTAGGAGTCAGAGTCAGCTTCCGGGGTTTGCGGTTGGATGTCTCACCGCCCCCTGGCTGGCTTCTCAGCTCCTCCAGCCCTTGTGTAATCAATCCCTGCATCAAAGCCTTTCTGTTTCAAATTCTCTGGTGGTTTCTATTTCCTGGCTAGATCCTCACTGATACACTGGCCTCAGGAGCTGGTCAGCTCTGATTCTGGGGGTGAGCTGCTAAGGACAGGCATGGGGGACACCTTGCTGGGAAAGGTTTGTTCGGAAGCAACAGACAAGGGGCAGTGGAGTGTGTGGGGTGCTGGATCCCATCCTCTCCAGAACTGCAGGAGTGTTGCTTTAAGGGAGGGACTTTAATGGAGGAATTGATGGGTGATAGGGCGAGGTAAAGAGTTCACTAAATTAAGTCCCAGCTACTTGGGAGGCTGAGGAAGGAGGATCACTTGAGCCCAGGAATTCGAGGCTGCAGAGAGCTGTCATTGCACCACTGCACTCCAGCCTGGGTGACAGAATGAGACCCTGTCCCCCCACCCCCCAAAAAAAAAAGAAAGAAAAAGAGAGAGAGAATCCACTAAAACAGAGGCTCTGGTGACATTAGAGACAGGAGAAAGCTCATGTCAACTCAGTTTAGAAATAACCAAGGTGCTGTGGCTCAAGCTCATGAAGCACTGAAGTGCTGTGGCTTTCTTGGGCCCCATATCATGTTTGTACCTTGTTTCTGGCTTCAAATAGAACAGAGAGTAATGTAGTGAGTGCCTCTAATTTAATATTCTTATATTTCCACATCAAATTCCCACTAGGACAAATGTATACAAATGAATCATTATAATTTTTTCCCTTTTACCCTAGCCAAGCCACTTGGGCCTCTGCTAAGAAATGATGATAAAAGTGATGAAAACAAAGCATAACATTATCATGTCATTTAAAAAAAAAATAAAAGATTTCCGGGAGAGCCTTTGTGGTACTGGGAGAGCACAAGCTGCATGTTTAAATGACTTTTTGTTTTCCCTTTTGGATAATCACAGAGAGTAATGTAGCCAAAATAATCCTCGGCTGCTGCCGAGGTCATCATTTAGCTCCTGCTGGCACGTTGAGCTGGTCAGTGAGCGCAGGATCTCAAAGGGAGGTCGAAGGGAGACCCGCCCTGGAGGCACGAGAGGAGGTGGCGCTCAGACTGCTGCTGCTTCCCGCAGAGACAACAGGGGCGTCGTGTCTGAAGCTGGCTGTGCAGGGGCGCATCCCCACACTGGGGACAGGGACAAGGCATACACCTGTATACCGGGCATTGTCGATTCCAGTGGGAGAGTGAAATGCCATCTGGGATTGTGTCCTTGGGGGATGTGATTTTTCACCCTGTGTAATGAACTTGCGAGAGGGAAGGGCATTTCACTGTGGGTTTTACTGCACTAGGCAATTCCGACAGGTATATGGATACTTATTCCAACTCGCAGCCATAAGATGAAGACAGTAGCGGGGAAGCTGCCTGGCTTGCAGTGATACATTGGTGGGGAGGACGCAATATCGAAAGTTCAGAACAGAGACTAACAGAGTAACATTATAAAGTCCTAAGGTCATTTGCTCCTTTGTTCCCTTCCCTTCACTAGAAACAGGGCTGCAAACATTAGGGGATAGTTTAGAAATGTGGCCAACACATTCTTTGACAATCCTTCCATTAAAATGGGAGATCCATGTCTTCTACCCTTGAGTCTGGGGAGGAAGGTGAGGGAAGCTTGTGAGTGTTCCAACCAATTGAGTACAGTGAAAGTGACAAAGTGCAATTTATAGGGCTGGATCATCAAAGGCCATGTTGCTTTCACCTTGCTGGCTGGGACAGTCTTTCATGGGGCCCTAAGCTGCCATGGGAGGAGTCTGACTACCCTGAGGCCACCCCACAGGAAAGGCCACATGGAAGTGCTCCCGCTGACAGTCCCGGTGGAGCCAGCCTTCCAGGCATCCCTGCCAGTTGTCAGTCATAGAAATGCATCAGCCCATCTGCCAGCTGAACATCTTTGCCTCATGAAAGAGAACATCAGCCAGCCAAGCCTTGCTTGAATTCCTTCCCCACAAAATCATGAGGTGTAATGTAATAAAATGATTATTATTTTAAGCTACTAAATTTTGGGGTGATTTGTTGTGATTATGCAGCAATGGCTAACTGTGATATATTCCTGAGTAGACAAGTTCCTAGTCCATTTGCAAATACATCTTAACAAGTGGAGTCCGCCACTTCATAAGCCTCAGTGCCAGATAGCCATCAGCATCGTTTATCAAGTGTCTGCTGCAAACCCCACTGATGTGGGGGATACATGGTATGAGGGTCAATCTCTGACCTAAAGGATCTGATAAAATGATAATTATGGGATGCCATTTATTGAATGCTTGCTATGATTAGGCTACTGATTCTCAAAGTATGGTGCTGAAATGATAGCATCAGCATCACCTCGGAATTTGTTGGAGATACACATCCTCAGATCCTACTCCAGACTTACTGAATTAGACACTCTGGAAGTGAGCCCAGCAATATGTATTTTAATAGTCCTCCAGGTGATTCTGATGTGCGATGTAGTCTGAGAATAACTGTAGCAAGCACTTTACTTAATGTCACCTTATCAGATCCTCTGCTGAGAACCCAGGGTTTCTCAGTCTTAACATCATGGATGAGGTCACTCTTTGTTGTGGGGGCTGCCCTGTGCATTGTAGGGTGTTTAGCATCTAGTGACCAGATGCCAGTAGCACCCTCTTCCCCAGGTGTGACAACTGAAAATGTCTCCAGACATTGTCATATGTCCTCTGAGGGTGGAAAATCATCCCCAGTTGAAAACCACTACCATAATCCTATGAGATAATGTTTCAAAGCTAAAGGAGTTCCTGTGATCAGGTTTGATAAGCAGGTTTGATGGAAATGAGTGTCACAAAGGAAGAAGTTTTTCCTCGCAGCTCTCCAGAAACAGGAGGCATGGCACACCATGGCGGGGGACATGGCACACCATGGTGGGGGGTAGGCAACCAGGATGGGTCAGGAAGAAGAGAGAATCAGGGGGGTGGAGGGCAAGAGCCTCATTGCAGTTTCTGTGGGAAGGAACTGGCGGGAGCAGGGTCGGCAGGCTTGGGACCGGAGTGTGAATCATTTTAGCGGGCTCTGAGGCATATGGTCTACCCCTAGTTGCCAGCTACCTGGCCCTGGGGGTCATTGGAGCAGGTGAATAGTGACCCAGGTGTGAGAGCCCTGTGAGAGCCCAAATAAAGGAGGTGACGGGGCTATGGGCTTTAGATTGGTTGGTTTGCATAGACAGGCACACTCTCAGACCAGTTGTTTATTATTGCTAGGAATTGACTAGCTTTGGGAGGGGCAACCTCTCCAGGGTCAGCAAGACCCCAGCTGTCAAAGCATTAGAATAAAAAGACGTGCTTAACACAGGTAGAAACAATTACCCTGTATTTCAGGTGGCAGAGCTGAAATCCACAGAGGTAACCTACCGTAAGTCGTTCTCCACCCAGGGGAGGACCCAGATATAAACCTGAGCTGCCAGACCCCTCAAACCATGCTCTTACCAATGTGCTATTCTGCTTTTCATCTAGCTAATTAAGCATATATGTGGGCACGCATAACTATATAAAAAGATAACTTACAGAGCAAAGGAGGATGGTGAGTAATTTCTACATAAAATAATTACACTAAGCAATGGGAGGGAGAAGATATTGCTTGTAGTGGTCCAAGAAGGCTTGGTGGAAAAGGCATCATTCAGACTGTTGGTGCCTCCACTCAGAGATGACAGGGGCATCATGTTTGCTGGAAAGCAGGGTAGAATAGAGGAGAAAGGGCATTCTGAAAAGACGGGAAATTATGTGATCACAAGGTTGCGAAGCAGTCATGTGCAAGGTCTGATGTAGACGCCGTGTTAATAGGCTGCCTTGGTTACTTGAAAGTAGATGAGAAGGAGAGAGGAGGATGCAGCTGGATGCCGCCCACTTTAATAAGCTAAATCCATCAGAAGCAGTGCACGGATGTACACAACTTTGGCATGATAGACTAAATATCAAGAAAATATCTCCATCTAAAAGTAGTAGTATAATATAAATGCCTGGGCTGGATGAAATTTACAGTAAGAATCAGGCTAAAAATTTCCAATTTGACATCTTACAAGATCATAAGGTAGGCAGGGAATCTGTGACTAATGCAAAGAAAGAAAGGTCTTTCCATGTGGAACTGGACAGAGCATCAAAGCTTTTGGCAAGTGACGTGACAGCCATTCTTTCGTTCAGATGTTTCTTTTGTTTAGATGTTTCTGAGTGCTCGCGTTGTGCCAGGCACTGTACTAGGTGATAGGGAGTTATAAATCATTAGTCGTGCTAATAAAACAGGCCCTCTGCCACTGAGCAACTAGCAAAGTAGTGGGCACAGCCTCTGTAGCATTAGAGCAAGGAGGTGTCTGTGCAGCCCAGCCTTGGAGAGGCGTAATGAATGAGCACCTGTCTGTGTGATAAAATTCCAGGAGGGACCTGCAAAGATCCTGGCAGCGCAAGGTCAACTCTCCCATGGCTTAGCGTGCAAGCCTCCCACTTCCCTGGAGGGAGTCAAACCTACATGATCACGCTTGCACTTTAGGAGGTTCCAAATCACCATGGGAATTTAATAATGCACATCACAGATCCCTACCCCCGCAAAGATGCTGATTCCCTGGGTGATAAAGAAGCCCCACCTTAAATCCTTGATATCTCCTTTAATACCTTTGTTATCAGTCAACATTTAAGCAAGCAGGATTGGCAAGAACATAACTCTAGAGTGTAAGCTCTAGAAGGGCAGAGGTATTTGTCCATTTGGTTCACTGCTATATCTGCAGTGTCTGTCCATATTAGGCACTTAATAGTTCTTTGCTGAATGAAGGAATTGGAACATGGGTGTGGAGGAAGGAAAGGAATCAAGTCAAGAAGCTGTGTCAATAAGAAAAAAGGGGCATTTTTAATAAGAAAGGGTGTTAAGTGGAAACTCGGCTTTTACCAAAGGTCTGCTATATTTGAGACAGGGGAAGCAGGGGAAGCCTTGGGTCTTCTTCACTCTGCTAAACTAGAATTATAAGTTGCATGGCACTTCTAAAATCACTATTCTAAGAAATGCTCTGATTATGAAAAAATAACCATTCAGTACCTTTCAAACCCTTGGAAGGCTCCTCTCTTAATATTTTTAACCTTCAGCCATGGTCACAGAGCAACTTCTAAGCTATAAGAATTCTCTGACAGGGCCCTGTGTGCTCATTTTTATATACATGTTCCCAAGTTCAGTGTTGACTCGGGCCCAGCAGCAGCCTTGGAATGCCCTGCTGTCTTCAGGCCTCCTTCCCGAGGAGATGAGCAGACCAGCTTGAAAGCACAGGATAAAGGGAACAGGTCTTGGTAAAGGCGAAGGAGAAAAATCTTGACACCTTGCCAAGTTAAACAAACACCTAACCAACATCTGCACTGAGGGATGTGTAATCAGGTTTTCGTAACATCATTGTCAATGGGAAATGCTATTTTACTCATTATCTACCAGACATTAGGTTTTCAACATTTTTTCCCCCCTAAATTTAAATTCTTAGTTCTGGTTTTGAGTCTAATTCACTTCTCTATTTACACATCTTCTTTGGAAAGATTTTTTTTTTAACACATTTTTTCCCCCTTTTTTTCCCTGTCTCTCTGATCATTTCTGTATTTGGCCTAGTTTTCTCCCTTTGCTTTGGATTGGCAATGTGTGGGCCTCAACAGGTAGGCAGGAAAGCAGCTGGTCTCTTTAAAAGAACCAAGCAGATCACAAAATGTCTGTCACATGAACATGTCTGCCTAATGCTTCCCACTCCGATGCGCTCAGCACTGAGCTCTGATTTGCTCTAGTTAAAAAAAAAAAATTCCCCCAATTTCACTGTCAAGATTTTGAGAAGCATTCTTATGGTTTTAAAGAGATTATTGCATAATTTGTTCATGTTTAAAGAATTATATTGTTAAATAAATTTAGCTCTCCAGATTCTAAATGACAAAAACAAGTGAAGTTACATCATTTGAATTATGAAGTGATAATGTCTTCCAATTCTGCCCCAATCAAAAGTGTAACAGTTTAAAGCTTATAATAATCATGTTCAAACATATTCAGATTATAATTACTTTTCTTCTGATAATGATAGCCCGTCTGATTGGATGATTACCTATTTGACTTTGATAAGTCTCAGAGGTCAAAAAAGGGATAATTGCAGACATCTGTTTTCTATGGAAAATATAATCTCAGAAAATAGTGTTTAAAGTGACATCTGCAAATATGTGTTTTAGAAAGAAACTCGTTGCACATTTAAAATCATAGGGAAAAGAAGCAATTCCTAAGCTACTATGTATCACACTGTCTTTGTAAATAGATGAACAAGTTTAACTTACTAGTATTCATGTATGCATCAGTAATTACAAGCAGGCATGATTATATTTTGTACAGGTAGAATTAGAAATGGAAATAGATTATAAGAAAGGAATTTGAAAGAGTCTACGATATGGAACGATGCAGAAGACGTTCTCTTTACTCGTGTTTGTTTTGATTCAGTCTAGGCGTACATATGTTTTACCATTTTCCTGGTTGTTTTTTATTTTGAAATTGGAGCTGGACGATCTTGTCTCCTTGACTTCTCCTTGGAGGTGACCCTCTCCACTTACGAGATGGCTCCTGGTGGAGGGAAAAGGTTCACTCATGGCTGCCATGCTTCTTTATGTAGAAGAGGTGCCAGCTTCCCTCTCTGCAGGTGCGTCAGCTTCCCAACCATCTTAAAGAGATGCCAAGAACCTCTCCCTCCCTCCAGCCAGCAGCTGCATTCTGCTGCAAAAAAGAGCTGTCTTCAGTCTTTTCTAACTCATGCAAGATCTGTGTTATCATTTTTGAGGTTGAGCTTTCTAAAATATAATTTCACCATAGATAGCACCTCCCTTCTCAAAAGCCTCCAATGGCTCCTCAGTGTCTACAGAAGGAATTGCAAAGTTCTCAGCAATTCATGATCCTTCTTAATCTGACCTCAACCTATTTTTCTCGTCCTTTTCTTCTACATAAAACTCTCCTCTTTTGTTAAATTCATCTAATGCCAAAGGGTATTAATCTTTGTTGTCTCTAGTCTAGATCTTTAGTAATGTCAGTACATTTACCTAGAATTTTCTCTTCACTGTCTCTGCCTATTAATCACTTTTTTTGTTGTTGTTGGTTGGTTTGCTTTTACACCTCAGGTGCACAAAACTGGATAGAATATAATCTTTGGTTTATAACATACTAGTATGTTTGGTCCATGCAATAGCTTCTTTTATATTTATCCATACATAATAAAATTTTACCCATCTACCTTAAATCCTGTCATTTCAATAAGGTCTTTCCCTACATAGACAGGGATAATGACCCTGCTAAGAGGGCTCTTTCTGTCCCCTGAACTGTTACAATATTTCTTATGTAGGGTCTAGAACATCACTTGCATGAAATGTATCACATGCTGCCTGGTTTCATCATTGTCTCTGCACACGTCTGCAGCCAGTCAGCTGTGCCCTGCTATGTCGTGTATGCCCAGTACTTTGTCGTAGCTCTAGCATAGCCTTTACCAAATTGTGTTGTATCTTATCTTATCTGCCTTCCCCCAAATCAGGAAGTTCCTTGAGGCCAGACTCAGTTTCTCATTCATATTTGCATCCCAAGTGCCAATGACAGTGCCTTACAAGACATGCTTGGTAAGCACTCATTGCATGGTCTGAAACACTAGATTATAAACTTCTGGGCAGCAATCAGGGAGCTACAGAATTTCAGATAAGGGATGAACCTAATGACTTATATTCCCTTTTTATCTCTCACAGTGCCCAGCAGTGGTTGTAAGTACTCAATAAATATGTATTGATTGATTGATGCTTAAATTCCTTCAGAAAATTAATGAACTGTATATATTAATATTAGGGAGGGCAACCCACTGATCTGAGTTTTCCCTGAACTCTCTCAGTTTTAAAGCAAAAAGTTCCATGTTTGGAGTTCCCCTTGGTCCCAGGCAACCAGAGAGATCGGTCAGCCTGGTTAGAAGTCTCACACACGTACAACAACATAGATGCTAATATTACTCTCCCTCCTCATTAAAGTCTTTTTATAAGGATTACTTTTGCAAACTTAACAACCTGAATTTTTATATATTTGATAGTTACTAAAAAAAAATTTCTGGACAATTAGTCTAAAATTCAGGCTCTCCAGAAGTTAATTTTTAAAAATTATATTGCTATCAAACAAAAAATTATATTGATATCTCCCCTAGCAAAAATTTGTAAGATTTTGAAATGCAACTAGAAGATTTTGTTTCTCAGAGTGGGGTTTTTCTTTTGTGAGCTTTAGGAGACAGAGCTCAACATAGATCCAAGCCTGTGACTTTGTGGCCAAGCAGGAAATAGGGTAAGCCCACCATTTTTGCTGTTGAAACTGCAAGGGGGGTTGGATCTAGGTCTAGTTGCTTGTTGCACAAAGGCGCAATTATTGAGACAATGAGAATTGCTAAGGAAGAAAGGTATTGTAAATACAACAGATGTCTTGTTGGGAGAACAGGAGAAGCTGCCTTAAATCAGTCTCCCTGACTGAGGGAGGTCATGGGCTTCTTAGTGAGGGGTCATGTGCCTTGGGGCAGGTGATGGTGTAACTAACAATGGGGTACGTGCATTGGGGCAGGTCATGGGGGCTGGAAATTTCTGGCATCAGGAATAGGAATCTTGCTCAGTGGCCTTCAGAGTCCCAGATGCTTTGTCTTGCAGAAAATCCACCATTTCTGGGAAAAACTCACAAAGTTGAAGTGATTAGTTAAGTTACGGAAGGAGATTATAAAAAATATGTAGGTGTTCATGGAACCTGTTACACTTTCAGGTGGAGGCCACACCCCACCAGGCTGCAGACCCCTCTCTGTGTGTGAGTTGTGGGTCAGGGCACCTGTTGTGAATCACTGAGTCCCTTTTGTATAAAACCAGCCTTCTTGGATCCTCTCCGAATTCATTAATAAAAACTCAAGGAATTTTCGTACTCTCTATTTTCATTCCATTCCACATCCATTGTTATTGAGGGAATATTTACTCGCTATTGAAGGAAGTCATGTGGGATGTATAGTCGATAATTTCATCAAGAAATAATTTATCTCTGTGCTTTTGGTGGAAAAAGGGAGGGAAATAGTTTCACTCAAGTGGCTTATGAGCTTTTGAAGAATATTTACAAAGAGATATTTTTAGACAGACAAAGACATTATTATTTTCCAATTTTTCGTAGAAAAGCAGCATTAAAAACAAACAAAGCCTAAAACAAAACAAAACACTGGAGGCATACCCAGAGAATGCGATGGCCATTGATTTCTGTATTAGTCACTTAGCAAATGTACACACAGAAGATGCGTGTTTGTTTCTAGGGAAAGGCCCAAATGGGAGTTATCCTGGATGCAACTGACATGATTAGAGATTTGTTGGCTTTTTCACTACCGAGGAGAGGGAGAGGAAAACAAATGAAAAAATAAGGAAACAAAGGTGGCCACTTCTAGGAAAAGCAAATCTTTGCCATCGTGAATTCTGAAACTTTGACACACTTGAAATTCACACAGTTTACATAATTCTATGGTTTTATTTTTGTTTGCTTTGAGATATCTAGGGGAGCTAAGTATAGTTGGCTAAAGGTGTTGTCTCAGTCTATTCCTGCCACTATAGCAAAATATCACAGACTGGGTAATTTATAAACCACAGAAAATTTTTCTTATAATTCTGGAGGGCTAGCAAGTCCACGATGAAGGTACCAGCAGATCTGGTGTCTGAGGAGGGCTTGCTCTCTTCTTTGATGATGGTGCCTTCTTGCTGTGGCCTCGTATGGCAGAAGAGTGGAAGAGGGAGGCAGCTCTCAGAAGCCTCTTTTATAAAGGCATAAATGCCCTCCACAAGGGTGGAGTCTTCATGAACTAATCACCTCCTAGAGACCCCACCTTCTAATAGTGTCACCTTGGCAATTAGATGTCAATACATGAATTTTGAAGGGACCCATATATTCTATTCAAGCCATAGCAGGTGTGATTCTCTTTTATGCCAGGAAATTGACCTCTAGCTAAAAACCATCTCCACTCCCTGACATGACTCGGCCCGAATGATGACAATGTCTTGCCTAGGCAGCTGCAATGATTTCCCTGCTTTCACTGTGCACTCCCACCCCATCTGGGTTTTTCCCCCCTGGTTTTGTTAACTCTTATTTTTTGTTTCAGAGTTTTGCGGGGGTACACACATTTTGGTTACATAATTTGCTTTTATATAGTTTGAGTCAAAGTTGTAAGTGTGCCCTTCACTGCGTTAGTGTGCATTGTACTCGTTAGGTGTGAATTTACCCATCCCCTCCTCACCTCTCCCATCTACTTAATTTCCCTTGAGTTTTACGCATTTGTTTTTCATAATACAAACAGAATCAATGTTCAGTTTGCATATATAATCATGTCATCCTCCCCTCTCACCCCATTCCCTGCTGAAATCCTTCCCTGAGGATGAAGTATTCTGAAGTTGAAGACCAAGATCCTTAACATAGTCTTCAAAACCTGTGTCATTTGGTCTCATCTACTTTTCCAACTCATTGTGCACTACCCTCTCCCTGTTTCTCTGTACTTCAGCCAGACCTCATCCAGTCCTCACACTGGCCATGCTGCTTCCTACCACAGGGACTTTGCATATGCTATTGCTTCCATCTGGAGAATGTTCTCTCTCATTCTCTACTTGGTTACATCCTTTTAGTCCTTTAGGGCACAGCTCAAGCCTATGTCCTCAGAAAAGCCTTCCCAGAGACCCATCTGAGTCAGAATCCTTTGTGATGTGTTCTCTTAAGTTCATGTTGTTCCATTAAGAAGACTGGTGAAGATGTAATAGTGTTCCCACTTTTGTTATTAAGTAATCTCTATCACCAACCACTTGCTTGGTATTTCATCCTGAGCGCTCAGCAAAGTGATTGGCAGCCACTGGTCAACTGCTTGGGATTTTTTGGAAGGATTTGTTTCCTTGTACACTGGACATGCTAAGGAAAACAAGTACTAGAGATGGAATCCAAGGAGGAAAATTCAAACTCTGATTATGTTCTTGTGACTTGGTAGAAGACGTAATTTATTCGCCCTGGTTTCTGTGTCTATAACACAAGAATAAAAAGACCTGCTGCCACTGGGCTCGTCACATCAAGTGTGCTATTTTCTCGTGACTCAGTCCCTCTGCACATTGTATTAGTTTAAGCTTTAGATGCTATAACAAAGAGACCTAAAAATGCAGTGCTTGAAGAAGGATTTTTCTCTCTCAGAAAAATCCAGGCAAGCGCTCCAGGGCTGGTGGGCCGGCTCAGCGGTGTCGGCAACCCAGGCTTCTCGATTCTTCTTGCTCTGCTGCCCCCAGCGTACGGCTTCCATCTTGGGAGCGAGGACAGGCTCTCTAGCTTTCACACATTCTGGCTGTTGGGAAGGGAGAAAATGGAAGAGGAGGGCTTGCTATTTCCCTTCAAGGATGAGCAGGAAGTTGCACTTCCAATTCCACTCCATTGGCAAGAGCTAAATCCCAGGGATACGGCTAGTTGCAAAGTACGTGTATTGTGATTCTTTTGCTTACCTATGTGTTTTCTCATTAGACTTTGGGTTTCTTGAGGCCAAGAATATTCTCTTGTCCCTCTTTATTCCTCCTCCCCCCTTAGTGCTTAGCTGAGAACTGTATAGCAGTTCCCCAGTCGTTGTTTATTTAATTAATGGAATAAATCAAACTTCGTATGAGTCCACAGTGACTGAATGTTGGTGTGGCAGAAGTTTGTCCAATGCTGGTGTTTTTATGAACTCCTGGAAAAAGCTGACTAAGTCTTTTTGACTCACTTTATATATCATTTTATATAATTCATCGTGAAAACAGATCCAGGGGTGTTTTAACTGGGATCCATACATGGGCTTTAGGGAATGCATTTTTCTGAGGGGTCCAGGAGATTCCCAAAGTGACTTGGGACCTGAGAACATTTAAGAACCCCCGACGTGGATGTGGGGATGCGAGGGATGTTAATACATTTGCTGAAATTTGGAAATTCAGAAGCGGCAAGTAAGGCAAAAGACTCCGGCAGGTGGAGGCCAAATTTTCACCTACATTCCCACAAAAGGTGACATTCAAGAATGTGCCTTATATGTTTTGGCAAGTGGTCTTCCTAATACTGAATACTCGATTTAAGCAAATTTAAATACTCAACGGTACTGGCTCTGAGCAGAGCGTCTCATCCCTCTCTACAGGACAGAGCGTTCTCTGGAGGAGGCAGAACATGCTTTCCTGTTGGCAACTTGTTCCCAAGAAAAAGAGGGGCGGGGGAGGCTTGGTGGCACTCGCTCAGTCTATTTTTCCCAAAGTCCCCATCATATTGTCACTCTTTATTCTGTGGGGCAAAGTAAATGGGGGAGAGATGTGGGGAGAGAGGCCAGGAGTTTTATGCTATGGAGACTCCTACACGCCAGGTATAGGGCGGAAACTCTTTTCTCCCCCAACAATAAAGACTGAAAAATGACTTCTGGTAAGGAGTCTCTCTCATTCTTCACTGGAGAAACAAATAGTTTAGACTAAATAATCTCCCAAGCCTTTCCCAGCGCCCACATATGTGAAACAATTCCAATTCTAACACTCATGATTTCAGTTTTTGGTTGTTTGGGTTATGGGGGAAGATGCTTAGACAGTGCCGTATTTTCTGCTTTTTTGCTCCAATCTTTTATGCCCCGGGTGGCAGAGAAGCTGCCCCTGCCTTGCGAGTTTCTCACCCAGCAAGCCAGAGCGGGGGAGCAGGTGGCCTTCCCCACGTCTCCCACTCGGGACCATTCGGGGCAGGGGGGAGTGTGGAGAGCTCCACTTGAACATTCTTCTTGCTCACCCCCATCAGCTTACTTGATGAGCTCAGGGGAAATGGGAGACGGAAGAGAGTTGGAAGTGGACCACTTGAGCAACTGGAGCGCCTGCAGCGATCAGGGAGGGCCTCAGTAGCTCAGTCTCTGGCCTGGGTATCCCTGTTTGTAGAGGAACAATGCATTTTCCCGTTTTGGGGACTCTCTGGGATGTATCCCATGCAGAGGGAAAGGAAATTGGGCCTCCTGTATGCATATAAATAACATCCTTAATCATTGATCAAATATGCTACCCTCTCCTTATAATGTTTCGGGAGAGCAACCGGAGCATTCCCATGGCCTTTAGAGGGATTTGGCTCAATTCTGTAAAGCCTTGAGTAATATTGAAGCTCTGTAATAACACCAAGCTACCTTTGCATTTATTTTAGTCTTAGGTTTGAACATTATAATATTAGTTGTTTAAATTTTCATGGAGTCCAAGCTTCAGAAGAGTTCTGGAAAAATCATTTAAATTCCTCCTCCTGCAGGTCTCTCGATAGGGCTGCAACTTGGCTAACAAAGACAAATGGCTTTCTATCTGATGCTGAAAGGTCTCCAGGGGAAGATTCCATAATGAACCACAGTAATCATGAATTGCTAACATGCGTGTGCCCCACTTTAAGAAGACCTGACATGTGAGCGCCTGTGTGGCAGGATAATTTATTGAGATACTAATCTGTGCTTTGTTCTCTGTAATTTCCCTCTCCTGTTCCACCACTCCCCGTCCCCCAGTGACAGCAGGCGGTTCTGTTTCCTTTCTCACGGAGGTGATAGGATTCACGTGCTGTGTTCGTATTGCTTTATTAGACGGAAGCACAGAGAGACAGGGCACGCTTGCCCACGTGCTAATTCTACAGTCAGAGTCTGTCTCCTCGAGTAACAGTGTAAGGAGGTGCTGCTCTCAGAGGATGCAGCACTGCCCTGGGTGATGGGGGAGAGGTTTGGTCCTGGCTCTTCACCCGTTAGCTCTGTCTTCTCAGAAAATGGTTTTTACCTCTTTGACCTCTGTTAGATCACCTGTAAAACGAAAGGTTGATTTAATGACATGTAGGTACCTCATGCTCTTAATTTTGTGGGATTATCAGTCACTTAAATTCTGGCTTCCCAGGACAGCCGTGGAACATTTGCTTAAGGCCTTTGGAGTAGGGTGACCCACTTCAGCAAAGGAAACACTATATGCAATATTTGGGGACATACTTATGCCAAAAAATTATTTGCTACCTGAAGATCAAATTTAACTGGGCATCCTATATTTTATCTGGCAGCCCTATTTGAGGGGCACCTGCATTTTGGAAGATGAGAGGGTGAGAGTGGAAGAAGTTGGCTCTTTTCTTTCCCATCTAGATTGGATCCAATGTTTAGGAAACAGGGTTGTATATTTTCTTTCCCTATAAACATGCCCATTTTATTTTTAAGTGTAAAGAGTGGGCATCTTGGAATTAAAAACTATCCTAATACAATTTTTTCCAAAATCTTCAAGACAAATATTTAACAGGAAAAAAAATAAATGAGATCTACCCATTTTACTAAAGATCAAAATTTCTAAATATTATAGAAATTAGAGAGCAGACCAATGAACCCTAAAGCAGGGACAGACCAGCTGTTCAATTGATCAGAATGATAGAAGCTCTTCCACATTGCTCCTCCCAGAGAGGGCATGACTACTGTTATGAGTGGGAGTTATATTTTTCTCCTCCATTTCTATGGCACAGGAAAGCAACATGGAGTCAAAGTTCTGATTGCCTTTTCCTGGAATACTATAAGCCTTTTTCCTCTAATGTCCCTCTGAACTTTCCATTCCTTCATTTTGGAATTGCATTTAATGCCATGCTATAATTTAAGGAAATCATCTGTGAATCAAGACAACCTTGATGCTATAGGTTGGGCTCCTTGTGATTTCTGGACACAAAACAGCTCAAGATCTAAAACTGAATGTGGAAAGAAACAATTTATATTTTGTCCAATTAGTGCTTACATGACCTTCATGTGAAAGGAACGTAACCTTGTATAAAAGGGCTCTCTCACTGATTTATCTCATTTTAATCAAAGTAAGGTACCAGCACATGCAGGATACATTAATAGTAACTCACACAGTCTCAAGACTGAATGCTGATAAAATTTGCAGCAGTTTTAGCATCAAATATATCCTTACCCATAACAAGGAGATCACTCTATTAGTGAGTAGGTCTGGGCACGAAATTGGGAAGTCCATTGTCTGGTGTTAATAATTTAGTGGAATCTAAAGCTGTATGAATGAGAATGACTGACCCTCTAATTGCCCTTGGTGCCTCTGCGTTTGAGATTAACATAGGCATGGTCTGTAGGAAATTGGTACCCTGTGAAGATACCTTCACCTGTGTGCTGTGTGTATGTGTGTGTGTGTGTGTGTGTGTGTGTGTGTGAGAGAGAGAGAGAGAGAGAGAGAGAGAGAGAGAGAGAGAGAGAGAGAGAGAGAGACAGAGAGATAGAGGGAAAAAAAATCACTTATAAGTG
>CAUYRT010020384.1:0-76308 GCA_963574885.1 Lepilemur ruficaudatus
ACTAGAGAACTAATGCAAAGAAGTCAACTAATAAGCCAACAGTGGAGGTAAAATAAAATCATAGAATAAACTCAATTAATCCAAAATAAAGGAGTAAAAAGAAAAGCAGGAACAAAGTACGGATGGGTCAATTAGAAAACAAATAGCAACATGGTCGGTTTGAACCTAAGCATAGCAATAATTGCTTTAAATGTAAATGGTCTGAGCATTGCGATTAAAGAGAGATTATAACACTGAAAAAAAAAATCAGGAGCAAATTATATGCTGTTTATAATACATACATTTTAATCATGAAAAGATAAATAGGTTAAATGACAATAAATGGGCAAAGATATACTGAGATATGCTGTTGAAACTAATCATATAAAAGGTGAAGTGACTATATTAACATTATGTAGAGTAGACTTCAGGACAAGGACAAGTACCAGAAATAAAAAAATTTGTTATGGTGATAAATGTATGTATGCACCTATTAACAGACCTTCAAAATAAATGATGCAACTGATATAAATAAAAGAAACTATTATTTTTGGAGATTTTAACATTCATGTCTCAGTAATAAATAGCTTAAGTAGACAAAAAATCAGTAAGGATAAAGAAGACATGAATAATATTAGAAATCAACTTGACTTAATTGGCACTTATGGAACGCTCTTAATTCCGCCATCAAGTGCAGATTGCATATTCTTTTCAAGTGCACATAGAACATTCACCAAAATAGTCTATGGCAGGGTGGAAAACAGTTTTCAATAAATTTAACAGGATTTATGTTATGCAAGTAAGAGTATAGAGGTTATATACTTTCCTGTATAACTGAAACAAGGCAAGAATGCCTCCTCTTGCTACTTTTAACTATTGTAATGGAGGTCTTAGCATTAAGACAAGAGAAACAAATAAAGGCATATACATTGGAATAGAAAAAGTAAGACTATGTTAATTTAAAAAGGCATGATCTTGAGCATGCAAAATCCTAAGAATCTATAAAATACCACTAAAACTAATACCTTGAAATATTTATGGGATGCAAGGTCAATATAAAAAATCAATTGTATTTTTGTAATGTAGCAATAATTGAAAAACATATGTTTAAAATAATAAAATAATATTAAATATGAAAAATAGGGATAAATGAAGTAAAATATGTCAAAAACCGATAGTCCAAAGCTATTTAAGTAAATAAATATTCATGTATTAAAAAAATACACGTTGTTAAGATGCCAGCTCTTTTCAAATTACTCTACTAAATCAATGTGATCTCAATAAAAATTCCAATACGCATTATGTCTATGTGTGTGTTTGTGTGTCTGTGTGTGTCTGTGTGTAAATTGAAAAGCTGATTCTAAAGGCAAAGGACAGAGGACAGCCCAAACAGTTTAAAAAAACAGAACAAATTTGAAGAACATATGCAATCTGATGTAAACACTTAACTGAAAAGCTAAGGTAATCAAGATAGTGTGATATTGGTAATGAATACTAATCAATTAAAGAGAATATGTGTAGGGTCAATTGATTTCTGACAAGGATGCTCAGGTAATTTAATGGAGAAAACATAGTTTTTTTAAAAAAAAATGGTGCTGGAGAACCTGATTATCCAATTAGAAAGAAGTAAATCTCAACTTTTTTTGTTTACCCACAAACATAAAAAATAACCCCAAATGGATCACATAACTAAATGTAAAAGCTAAAATTGTAAGACTTTGGTAGAAAATATGAGGAGAATAATAACTTTGGGGTAAGCAAATATTTATTTGACTGTAAAAAATAATAATTAGTCACTACTGAGAGAATGATAAATTGGACTTAGAAAAATTAAAATACTATGCATTTCAAAAAACATTATTAAGAAATGTTACGCTAATGCTTGAGGAAAAATATTCACAGTGTATATAACTGGCAAAGTTTTGTATCTTGAATGTGCAAAGAAAAGAAAGAATCCTATCATTAAAAGGGCCAAGGATGAGAAATAACACCTCACAAGAGAAGAAATGTGAATGGCCAGTAAGCACATGCGAATATGTTCAACATCATTAGTCATCAAGGAAATTAAAATCAAATGAAAAAACATTACACACCCCCAAAATGCCAAAGACAAGTAAATAAAGCAACAACAAAAATGAAGTCTCAACAATCAAGTAATAATGAAGATGCGGAGCAACTGGAAATCTCGAATCAGTGGATGAACTCTTTTTGGAGAGCAATTTGTGAATTTCTTATAAAATCAAACCTACAGTTTTTCATGTGATCTAACAATTGCACTTCTAGGTGTGGAAAAATGAAAACATGTCATCACACACCCCAAAAATGTGGAAATGGAAATGCAAAGAAGCTTTGTTTATAACACTGAGAAACTGAGCACAACCTAAATGTCTGTCAACATCCAAAGGCATGCAAAGCACTCCATTGGAACTCAGGGAGAAGAGACAAATACAGATACTCAGCACAATATGGATGAATCTCAGAACAGCTATACTGAGTGAAATTAGCCAGACACTAAAGATCACACGTCATCTATACACAATTCTAAATGAAGAAAAAATAGTGTGATACCATAAAGCAAATTAGTGGTTTCCTGTGTTGATTGGGCTGAGAGGGTTGACTAATTTGGGACACAAAAAAACTTTTTGGGTTGACGGAAAAATTCTATATTGATTGTGATGTTGGTTGCCTATGCTTAAATAGGTGCATTTTATTGTATGCATAGTGTGTCTCAATAGAGTTGATTTTAAAAATTAAGCACATACTAGGCCATGAAGAAAGTCTTTACAAATTGGTGACTTCATATCTTTCTGTCTATCCTAAACAGTTCAACGATTTCCCTGATCCTTAGTTTCCTAAATTCTTGCCAATTTCATTAAGAAATTAATCTGAAATAATGCACAGTGCATATAAGAAGGGCACAACAAATTTTGTTTCACTTTTCTCATCTACTCTCCCACTAACTTTGAGACATATTCTAATCAGAGAAATTGTGGCTTCTGTACTTTTTAAATAACTTTCTAATAAATTTTTCAACTCATTTTTCATAATTCTGCCCCTAGGCCATTAGACCACAGTCTGTGCTATCACTAATAAGAATAAATCTATTTTTTAATTCAGGGAGCACATATGTAATCTGCTAATTCTATCAACTAAACAATACTTTATACAAGAAGCAAATATTTACTGACTTGATTTAAATTTTGATAGTCATCCTAAAACATCTGAATCTAGCCATTATTTTAAAATTTTTCATTAAATGTCTGCTATACACTGTGGTAAATTTTCTGTACTGATAGAAAGATAAAAAAGACATGATCACACCATCATGTAACTAACATTTCAAAAAAACTACTGAATATATAATTAAGGAAACTGAACATCAGGAGAATTTTCATGATAGGATAATTATATGAATGTTTTCTGGGTAGCAATCAATTTATCATCCAGTTTACTTCTGACATTTTCTATGCTTTTGACTTGGTAAAAGCAATAATCAATTTATTGGAGGGAAAAAGCAGTTGAATTTAGAACTATTTTCCAAACATACATACAAGAAAAAGGAAAAATTAAATCTTATAGGTAGTGCATGTATTACCAAATTTCTAATTTATTACAAATCCAAATGAGTCTTGCTTAGTTCTATTCAGATCAGATACTATCTCTAAAACTAAAATTATCAGAATTCATGTCCTAAACACAAATTTTTCTCTCTTTAATCCATTCAAGTTAGTCAAGCATAGCCATTCCAAATTACTTAGAGAAAATCTGCTCACCAAAAATCAGACCTTTGTTCCTATTAGATGCTGATTATCCCAATTACTTTTTAGTAAGAAATACATGAACAAAAACAACAACAAAAGGATCTGTGATTATAAAAGACATTTCTTTCATAATTATTTAGATTTCTTGTTTTAATCTTTATAAATCTCATATTTTGAAAATTGATTTGCTTTGCCACTTTTCAGAAAAAATTCAAAAGTTGCTGCATGTGAATGTTAAAACCTGTGATTTCTCAGATGAGTCCATGTTTACCAGCAGGGCTCACCCATACAGGCCAGCTGAACAGCCAGTGTACTTTCCCTTCAGTGTGGTCAGTGAATCAGCAAGTGTTACAGGAGTTCGCTGTGAAATACCAGGTGCTATTTCAACAGCTTTCTTTCACAACGCTTAGGGTGGGGTCATTCTGTAGAGCCTGATAAGGTTACTGGAACTCAGTTCCTGGAGTGGTCAAGTTAACATCCTCTACTCTCATGCTCTCTGAATGTAGAAGGTAGTCACAGAGACCTGGTTCCCTTTTTTGGGCAAAAGGCTACTCAACCACAAGCTGCTTATTAAACTCTGTCTGGAAAATATTATTCACCCAAATCATGTCTCAATAGCACAAAGTTTAATTTTGTAATTAACCAAACCATCTGTCACTGCAAGGCTCTCTTAAGGCCATCCAAATAGAAGAACTTTTACTTGTAGAATCTTGCATGGTAAGTGGTGGTTTTTGTAATGAATGACTGTAAGAAGGAAATGGTATGAATTTCAAAAGATAGCTATAACACAAATAGACTATCAACTTTCTTTTGCCTTTGATAACTCACCAACTCCAAACAAACTAATTTCCTAAAGAGAATTTCCTGCATATTTTTGTAAACAGATTTTTGCCCTTTCCATAAAATGTTTAGCTCTCTGCTTTATGAAATAAAATTCATCTCAACATAGATGTTGCTGTAGCAAAAGACTGTCCATCTGTATTTCCACTGTCTGTTAATAATAGTATCATTTTCTTGAAAACTTACAAGTAACTACTAACCAATCAACAATGAGGATTAATCAGTTATATAATTTGTTCTTCCTTTGAGATTTCAAGGTTTTCTGTCTTGGTGCATTAATCATCCATCCATAGATATATAGAATACATGCAAATGCAGAGACATCAAAGAATCAGATATCTAGAAGTGTTAAAACATTATCAGTTGGTCATGTCTTGAATCGGTATTGGACTAGCTTTGAATCTTTAATGACTAATGTGTCACATATTTGGATCCGACACACCATCCAAAGAGCTCTGAACCAATACCCCAGACGGTATCTTAAAGACAATTCTTGACTTTGGTGGTTTTGTGTTTGGATTTTAAAAACATCAGAAAAAAATATAGAATTTAAAAAATTCAATATTTAAAAATTTTAAAATTAAATATAAATACATCTACATCTTTGTAATATATTTACCAAATAAAGTGAAGTCAGATAGATGAGAAATTATTCTGAGTAATTCAACTTACACAATTCTTTCCATCTATTAGCAGTTTATATCATTACATTTTGATACTACATAATCCATAGGAAGGATGGATAGCTGCCAGAAGGGTAATGGTGGTGGACACATATTGATTGTTAGGCTTCTCTACAACCAATTGGTATTTAAAGTTTTAATTAATAGCTGAATAGATGCTTTCATAGTCAAATAGGGGATTTGGTTTTCAATAACCTATAGCGTCTTGCACTTAATATTGAAATGCCACTTGCATAGATCCTTTACTCCAGTGATGAGGATGGACAGGAAAAGCAGTTCTAGACCCTGAAAAAGTTGGTTTGTATGGGTTAGCTATTTTCCGATGAGATCAGTCTAGCCCTGCCACCTGCACTCCAAAAGATTGGTCCCAAGAGAGTAATGATGTCATTATGCCAACACCATCATCATCTCAGTGTTGTTATATTGAGTCAGCCAAACTTGGCCCCATATTGGTCTGGTTTCTGTTCTTCTGGCTTAAACCTACGCAGTTTGGAAATAGTATTCTTTTTGAAAAGATTAATGCCTTCAGTTTTAATTATCTTAATTATCACTTACTCTCTGAGAACGTTACCTGGATATGACTGAAAATTATAAGACTTGAGCTCAAATAGAACATAACAGGTTTTACCTTTTAAAAGTAGCATAGCTAATATCCCACTTATGACAACTTTTCCAGTATGTCATCTTATATGTGAACTTTATTTGCTTAGTTAATCAGTTGCCAGAAAATAATTGCCAGTAAAGGCAGAGGGAGAAAGACATTCGTATCCCTAAATTTCAAACTATTTTAACCAATGAAAGAAAACACAACTAGGTAACTCCAGATTAGGGTGATATGCACAATGAGTATTTCACAAACCCTTCTGAAGAAACTCGAGGAAAGAGCCCACCAAGATTAGAACAGCTACCAGATGTGTGGTGTCTAATTATCTGCTCATATTTATTTTTTATTAGTACATAGATGTTGAATAAAATACTAAATGCATTTCACATGCCATGTTTTTGAATTTTTTCAGTGAAAATCTATTTTCTCTCTTTGAAGTATATCTATTTTAGTCCACCTTAGGTTTGGAGCTTAGTTTTAGTAGCACTTAGGTATCTTATAAAGGAGCTAGGCAGCCAAACTCTTTACCTTTGAAGATTACTAGGTGATTTTCTTAAAAGACAAATAACAAACAGCAATGACAAAAAAAAAAAAAAGAGAGACAGGAGATAATTCCTTTCAGTACTATAATTGAAACATACATAGCCCACACTAGAATTAAAAGAAATTGTACAGTATCTTAAAGTTATATACTTAGCAATTCCATTAAAAGTAATTAAAATGAAAAGTAGCAAAAAAATACTAATGAAGAATTTCTACCTATTATTGGTTATCTGAAAGGGACCAATTTGAAAAGAGAAAATCTATCCCAAATTGTCGAGATTAAGCTATTTTTTTCCCTTAACTGTTTAGCTATGTTTTAAAATCTTGTGAACAAAGTTGCAAGTCTGAGAAAAAAATAAATAAACTCTAGCATTGGAGTAAATAAAACACTGAAAGAAAGCAACGGTAAGGAAACATGCAGGGAAAAGAATAAAATTATTATGTTAAGATATTTCTTTTCATTATTTCTATATATGCTATATTTATCAGCAGCCCTTATACTTGTAAAATTAGTACAGATTGAGCTGGTTATATGCGACTGAGTCATCCAGTTTGGAAATTTACCAGTAACAAATCACTACAGTTCAACCCCCTTGCTCTACCTCCACACATATTTTTAAGTAGTTACAATGAGAACAAAAAGGAAGTCTTACAGAGTTTCAGATTTGTTCCAGATTCAAATATCATTAAAAATCTGGGTCCAAAATAGCATATTATTAATATTTTTTGAAATGATTTTCAATACATTTGACTCCCAGAATTACTATATTCTGTTGAAAATGGATAGACTATAAGTCAAATTATTGTTACTATAAGCAGCATTTTCAGATATTTCAAACCAAGTGCTTCCTTTCAAAAACTATCAATAAGTTTATTATTGAATACACTGAGAAGAAAGAAATATTTTCATATTAAACTCCGGTGGTATTGGCTTTAGTGCAAGTTATCAGCTAAGAAAAGTTATTGATGGTTTTAGAAATTTAACATCCTATTTTTGTCATTGGTTAATTTCAGCAAGAAACTGTTAAGAACTTTTCTAATGCTCAATTTACTATTGCTTTAAAATTATTTAAAAATTTATCTTTAGTAAAACACAAAACATGAGTTTTTCTAATAAGAAAATATAGCACAATGGAATTTAATATTTATTCAAAGAGAAATAATAAATATTCAAGCATCTATGTTTGGGGATAATAAACAATCTGTTCTAGAATTAAGAAAATTTGTCATAATTAAAATAATTGTGAAAATTAAAATGGTTAATTTCTGTTTGTTGTAGATAACTCTTTGGCTATAATATTCAGTTGATTTGAATGTGTTTTTTAAATACACTTTCTGAGCTTTTAAAAGTTTCCTTTTTAGTCCTCAATACCTCTTGTTCCTGAAACTTTTCTGACTGCAAGAAAGACTAAAGGGAGATTAAAGAGACACATACTACTTTACACAGACCAGTTAAGAGTGTCTTCCCAAAGATCATTCTGCTGTTTTTAAGCAACCTACTTACATACACTATATTATCAAATATGGCTAAATTTACTCTTTCCATCAGAATGTTTGGCTGTCACATAGACCAAACCATGACACCCTACATACTAGTAAAAGAAGTCAATATAGTATCATAAAATATGTGAACCAGGCTTAATTCTTCCTACTAAATACTTCTTTATTTTTGTTTTTGTTTTCTTGATATACTGGAGCCATGTCTGTGAAATATCAAAGTGACTACCCTATTTTTTGAGGCTGGGTCAAGTTGCATTGGTTATTTTTCATTATAAACTCCACTCAAAAACAGTTTTGTATGTTTCCTTAAAAAGATTATTACATTGATGCCTGAAGTATCAGGCGTGAACAATCTCCTGTATCCGCATCTGTCAGTATGAGAAGAAGCTAAAATTGGTCTCGGTTTTCTCATCAATAACATAGATGGTAATTATTTTCATTGAGACCAGTGAGTAGGAAAAATGAATTATTAACCAAGCTTTATGTATAGTTCCCATATCATAGGCAGAAATAGATACAGAACAAGCAAATTTATGTTAATTCTATTATTTCTCTAATTTCTCTTATACCAGTGACTCATAAGCAAAGTAGTGAGAAGTCAAGTCCTGATCTGACTGTATAAATCAGAGTGGGTTTACACTTAGGTGGTAAATTCAAATTCTGACAACTCTACCCAATTTGCAAATATGGCTAAGAAACTTTTTTCCTAGTTAGTGCCTGTTCTCACCACCCCATCCCCACCCCATACCCACTTCCCCGAATTAACACCTTCTACCCTAACCCCAAACATGTGGCTCCTCTTGATAGCTTATAAACCCTGTGTCAAACACCTGTGTGTGCAATTTGTTCCAAGGGAAAACGTGATCTCTCTTCAGAAACAAATAAAGCATTTGGCATTCAATTCTCTAAGCACACTCTCAAATATTTTAAGCAACTTCTTGATTTTCATAATTCCGATTTCTGAAGAGCTTCCTTTTTTTACCTCAATTTCAAAATTACAAGGTATCATATGATTATTGTAAAGCTGTGCATTTTGCAAATCAAACTTAATTATTATTAGCCTTTGCTTTTTCAGCAGGAGAAATAAATTCCCCACAGTGGCCATTCATTTGCCTCTCAGCATGATCTCTTCCCTAAAGAGACTTGAATATGAATCTACTTCTTCTTTTTTGGTTGGAAAACAAATACTTGATTTGGGGTGAACATGCATGTGAGTTTTAAGCACATATACAGGTAACAGAACGTCCCCAGCACCACCTTAATCATTTAGATAATTTCAGATTCCCAGGAATGATACTTGTTCCACAGGAAAGCAAAGCACTGAGGAATAGTAGGTAAGCAATTTGGAGGACTTAGGAAATGCAGACACTCCCAGTAACTTGCTGCACTCTGCCCTCATTCCTGTCTTCAAGCTAGAAAGACTTGGGGGAATGTTGCCAACCCATTAGCATTTCCAGAACTGAAATATTCTCTTCCCGAGATAGTACTATCGGAATGATAACAAGAAATATTGAGCCCAACTTTCCTGGCTCCTTCAGGTTTGTAGGGAATAGGGTAGTTTCATAGATCTGCTTTTGGAGTCACTTATGACAAAAATCTGACAGGTCAAGCATCTGTAGTTTATGCATTTTATTTCTCTCTTTGGCTTTCTTTTGCCAAAAAGTGTTTGTGTAGGGACTGGTGAAAGTGATGACAGCTTACACCCTTCATGTCACAGTATTTTTAAGATCTCCTATTTTTCACCGTATTTCTAGGGGTAATAGTGTCATTGCAGGACTAAGGTGATTATGACCTAACATTTAAAGAAGGAAAGAAAAACCAAAAAGAGTATGAGAATATTACATTTAGTTGCAAGTGTGGTAGACAATTATTATATGTAAGCAATAGAATAAAAAAAACTTACTTCCCTGCTCTGGAGAAGGAAAGATCAAATATTTAAATAAGATTGCTTAGAAGAGATGTTTAAATCAATTCATCTAACTTTTTGTTTTTTACTTAACAATTTCCATTTCCTTCTACTCCCGCTACAAATGTATTATGACTTTTAGTGGAGCCCTCCTTAAAATAAGCCATCCTAAAGATGAGTATGTGACCAATCTATGCTTAAAAGCCTGCCTAGGGGCATGATTGTACAGTGGACTTTTGCCATAAGTTGCAATGGGATGTACCAGAAAGTTCTTTTATTTTGGGGACAAAATACAGTTTAACTGTATTTCATATTTACAATAGAGAATACAATGTAAATGGTGCCCCCTGGAGTTGTGCAGTGCAGTGGCCCTAAAGCTCTCATTTGTATTTGGGCTTCTCACTTCTGAAAATACTAGTTCAACTATACAGTCACACAGGCATAATTTTGGGTGAGGAATGCATTCCATTTCAAAACCTCTCAATAAAAGAAAATTAAAGAATGTCTAACAAATGAGCAATGTTCTAATACACTTGTTAATGACATTATCCCTGGAGTATAGGTTCTTAGAATTGTCACCTAGTCTCCTCGTGTGTATTTTGTGATATTTGTTTAGAGTTATTCAACACAAATTTGTGCTGCTAGCCTATAGATCCCACCCAATCTATTAAAACCACATCTAAGTCAAGTGCAAGGTAGACTGCTGCCCCAAATCCTTAACCCCAAATTTTCTGTGTCATATTTAATTTTGATTCTCTCTCTTCTATTCTACTGCATTTATAACTAAGAACCCTTTGAATATGCTATTGTTGCTATTTGCAACAGTCTGGCAGCAGTAACACTAATTCAAATTGATCAGCAGCTATTTAAATTCTTTATGAACCCATGGTGGAAGATGATGCAGCAGATTCTTGGAAGAGCTTTCCCTATGTTTTGTGATATCATTGTGACATGATGTAAAACACCATGGGACAGGTCATATTGCCTAGGTGTCACCACTACACCTTGTGTCAAAAACCTAAAACTTCTTTTGACAGTTGGCTAATTGGCTTATGTCTCCAGAAATTCCCAGTTACATGATGTTGGAATTCACAGTTCAGAGGGGAGTTGATGCACCCATTTCTGTGCTTAGATGACATCCCTGCTCTCAGGTCTGTCATCCTTGTCCCAATCAGTTTATTGAGAGTCTGCAGACTGTGCAGCCTTGTTTAACTCAAGAAACCAGTAAGTAAAGGCAGTATAGAAAAGTAAAAGAGCAAGCATGTGGTAACAAAATAGAAGACAGAAATAACACCTTGCAAATGAACTCTAAAAGGTCATTTGAAGTTGAAGAATTTCACTATTTCTTAAGTTGTATTTTGGTAAGTGAATAGATACAACTAAAATGACTCAAGTTTCAACCCAAACTATTTTTACAGCCTACCTTGCTTCTAGGTAGCACTCATTTCCAAAATCTTATCTCGGTTACTCTGGTTTATGGAGTAACTGGAAATGACTCATTAATAGCTACTTACAAAGCTTTCTTCTGGGAATTATCTTTAATAAGGCAAGAGATAAATGTGGTGAAATACTTTATAGGCTGAAGCTATTATCTTTGTATTGAACAGAGGTCTAGACGTGAACACACAGGTTCATGTCTGCCCAAATGATGAAATTCAGGATCTCGTCTGTACTAGAGTGTTTTGAATGTATTTTACTAATTCTCCCATTGAATATTAAAGGAAATTTGCAACCAGCGAGAGACACATACAAAAAAAATCTCATTCAGGGGGTCAAGAACTTGAAATGAACCAACAACAATAACAACAAAAACATTAAAAATCTCAAGAAAAATAGTTTTCTCTAGAAGATCATATTATAAGCCTTCATGTCATATTTACAGATGATTTTCTTTTGTTCTTACTTGTAAAATTACTGATCCAACTTAATATATGACATAAACACATCATAATATTTCTAGAGAAATTTTTTTCTGTGCCAGGTTTTTGGTCATAATTAATGTGATGATTTAGAATTCAACAGAATAATGGGGAGATCAGAAGATAGGATTCACCTTGCATTTTGGGTGATTATGGCCAATTATACAGTCCTCTCTTGGTATACCTGGGGGATTGTCTCCAGGGCCCCCGTGTGTACCAAAATCTGCTCATATTCACATCTTGAAGTTGGCCTTTTGTCTTGCAATTTTCACCTTTCAATGTTGTATTTTTGATTTGCTTTTGGTTGAAAAAACCCACATATAAATGGACCTGTGCAGTTCAAACCTGTATTGCTCAAGGGTCAATTGTACTTATTTTCTTAAAAAGTTCTCTTAATTTTATAGTGTGTATCAGAATATAAAGAATATTTCATTAAAAAGTATTTTAAAACATCCATTGAGTTTTTACTATATTCCAAGTATATTCATATACGTTGTATCTATTGAATTTCCTAATACAACATAGAGGTAGAAATAATTATCCATGCATGTTGAGCCTTGTGGACATTAAACATTTAAAGTCAAATGCTATTAGAATCTTACATAACCAGAGTTTGAATTCAGTTGGCACATACAGTCAGGCCAGTACTCTTCCCGTTTCATGGAAAGGAATCTAATGAAAATCACAGAAGTCCTTTAGGACACAGCTATTCTTGGCTCCCACAAGGTATAAGGCTTCTAAATTATTTTTTATTAAAGTTATCGTATCATTAGTTATGGACTGAATGTTTGTGTCCCCCACATACCCTGAAGATTTATATGTTGTTCTCCTAATCCCCAATGTGATAGTATTTGGAAACAGGGCCTTTGGAAGGTAATTAGGGCTAGATGAGGTCATGAGGGGGAGGCACTCACAATTAGGTTGGTGTCCTTACTAGAACCGACAAGCGACAGCTTGCTCTCTCTCCCTCTCCCTCCAAGCTTGTGCAAAGAAGATGTCATGTGAGCACATGGCAAAAAGGCATCCCCCTACAAGCCAAGAGACAAGGCCCAAGAACGAAACCTACCTTGTCAACACTTTGATCTTGGAATTTTAGCCTCCAGAATGATTAGAAATTAATTTCTGTTGCTTAAGTCATCTAGTCTAGTCTATGGTATTTTGTTGTGGCAGCCTCAACTGCCTAAGACACCATCTAATCCAAACTAAACTGACAATAATCTTATTGTCAGTAATATAGAGGAGAGAAGGATAGTGGAGAGAAAGATCCCTTCCTTTCTGTCTCAGGGGAGACATGATTTTCAGTGAGCAAAGAGGCACTACTACTTGGTAAATATACCAATTATCTCTTCTTCCAAGTCTAAGTCTTCTCCCGGACTTCAGTCTATGGTTTATGTCCATGACTCGAGATCTATACATCCAATAACATATTCAGTCAATGACATTCTCATACTTCTGTGTCTTATTCTAGATTTATAACCAAACATCAAACTTACATACCAAAATAATTTTTGTTTGAATATCATCCTTCTCAGCTTTTCTTTCTAGCTACCATCAATTTCAGAAGGAACAACTGATCAATATATGACATTGATGAACAATTCAGCCGAAGCCTGCACTCTTTTCAGACTATGAGAGATAATTTGCTTGTAAGAATTTGGAACATACGATTTTAACTTGCAAAATAAAGATAGACAGCATTCAAGATTATTTGTAGGACTTATGTGACAATCATTTATTGTTTTGGATTGACTCAGTTCTTTGTGGTCACAGAAGTAGAAAAAGATAAACTTTTGAAAATCAGCAAATAGGGCCCTTAATTAAGCAATCCCATCCTTAAAATTATATTCCTTATATTTGATAACCATAGCTTTATTTGCAACCTCCTGATATAACCACTTCAAGGCATTCTATCATAAAACCAAGAAAGTCAATGTTATATATTTTTAAAAACAAAATAAAAACAAAACCAGAAATGAGCTGGAAACTAAGTTCTGGAACAATGACATGTTCAATGGAGGAGGAGTAGGCACACTTTGGTAACAATACTGTTCTCATCAGAACAAACATCAAGAATCTGGGAATATATGCAACTGTCATTACAGGAAAAGCTTTGCTGAGACAGGAGGTAAAACTCACAACTGTGATATTGCTCAACTGTTTGAGTCCAATTTCCCCTTCTCTTTCTCCAAGTTATTTAAAGGTTGCAAAGTAAAAGACAATCCACTGATATTTTCCAATTTAGCGAGCAGCTCGTTAGAATAGACAACCTGTAGCACTTTCAATTAAGTGCGCTTAGCTCCTAAATATGCATTGAATTTGTATTTAAAGGATCGGTTACTGCATGGTAATTACATGGAACCCTGAGATGGCACATTTCAGGTTCCCTAAACACAGTTGTGTACTGTCAGGGGAAACTGGAAAGATTTGACCAAGTTCCTCTCTATGAATACCTCCACCTCTCAATGGTCAGCTTCTTTTTCCTCTTCAAAATAATAGTTTGTGGAATAGAAAATAGCATGTTTTCTCTTCTCAAAGGGTTCTTAGTTTCCCTTTCCTATGTTATAATACTATGAATTGATGTCTTATAACATACATGTTCTAACTCCTACTGAGAGTTACTTAGCTAATGTACTTCGAGAAAGTCCTGTGCCACAAATGGAATGCAGGTATGTGGAAGTAGGGGCCACTCCCCTCCAGGGAGGCCACGTGGGACCTAGGTCTTGTGGAGTTCGTGGGGTCAGGTGCCTTTGGCCATAGGCACCCTTTCCCTTTACCCTAGTCTATCACACAAATATTTTCTATTTTTTTCTTTCTTTTTTTATGCTGGAAAAGGATTGGGAAACCATGCTTTTTATTTAGAAAATCGTTTAGTCCATGTTCTTGTCCACGTAAAGCATATGGCCAAGAGGGCCTTTTGACCAGATCTATCTTAGTGGGAGGAAAATATTAAACACTGTAAATGTTTGGATAGGAACATGATTCTGGGTTTGTCATAGGAGAAAACTGTGCCTTTGAAACTTCTGAACTTAGTTTTCTGTTTATCTAATTTCTTTTAACAAACCCAAATGATCTACCAACTGGTCTTCTGAAAATTTTATTTAGGCATCATCCCATGTGCAGACATATTGTTCCCTGTTCCTCCCCCACACTTTATAACAAATTCCATTCCCTCAGGTCAGAGTCCTATGGGGTGACTGACAAACCACCGCGGTGGTTAAGTTGTTTGATGTGTTAGTTTATTTAGATAACATTTGCATTTTGACAGGGACTATCAATTCTCCTGGATGGCAGAGAGCTCTTCTGATGCTTGTTTCATTAACCCTTGGACAGAAAGCCTGATTCATAGCTGGTGCTCAATTTTTGCTTGTTTGTTTTTTTAAATAAATTAACGAGTGGGTGCACTCTAGTAAAAATAGATAATTGCAACAGAAGTCATTATAAGGTCCTTTGCTTCGTAACAACTGGTTGTTTATCCCATCTATGGGGGTCATCAGTGCTGATTTAGAATAAGAATTATAAAAATTTTCTTCTTTTCATGGCAGAAGAAAAGAGAATTTACACGTGTTTGAGGGGTAAAGATGAGTAATTGTTAAACTGTCATGTCTAGACTGGACAGTGTGAGGGAAATATTTCTTTGACATTTCGTCCTAAAATGATTCAGATTCACAAGAATAAAAAGCATGTTAAATCTTTTCATTAAGAGTCTTTTTGAAGGGTTTATACTCCGTACAGAACCAGTAAAAGTAGGACCTGCTGACGGATAATGAAATAAGAAATATTTTCACTTTTGTTTCTTTGCTATTATGACACATTTTATTTTGAAACTAAACTTCTCACATTTGGATGGGAACAGAGTATGTTCTTTAAATCCTGGTAAGGAAAACATGCAGAATGGCTTCAGATCAGAGGACATAAGGTATTGCTCTCAGTAGCAAGCCAGTTTTCACGAGGGGGCGGTGTGCTCCCCAGCACCCGTCTGCAAGCCTGTGAACAGACCTTCCACCAGGTGTCCACCCCAAGCACAGACAGATACAGAACAAGGAGAAGGTGTCCCCAGTGGAGAAGAGGAATGGCCCAGACATGATGTTCTCGCTGGAGATTTCACCAAATGAATTGGACAGGGAAAACAAACAACACCATGACTCATTATACACAAAGCATCTCTCAGCTATAGGTATTATTTCAAATAAAAAAAGGATTTATTAAGAAAGTAACCATTAAATGTCACAAGTCATTGTGTTTAGTAATAAGGGGCACATCAAGAAGGACAAGGTATAATTTCTGCCTTCAAGGAGTGTGCAATCTAGTTAGGAATAAACATGTCCTCACATGAAAGACAAGAAACAATTCATTTTGATAAGCACTTAAGGTGAGGTTCAAAAGCTGGTGCCGTAATTGTGCCTAAACATTAGGAACCCCCTAAAAGCTCTTGTGAAGGAAAAGATGAAAAATAGCAGAATGAACAATTGAGTGGAGCATAATGGTTAAGAACACAGGTCCTGGATTCAGACATGGTGTGCAAGTCCTGACTCTACCACTTACTGGAAGAGGGAACATTATAGAAAGAGGGCAGAGAATCAAGACAGGGGCTGGGAGTGGTAATGAGTGAAACTAGAGCAGCAGGCAATGCTTTTTGAGTTAAATACCATCTAAAGATCTTTTCTAGTAGATAACCGGGATCAACTAAAGGGAGAGCTTGTCTTGTGGAGAACGGAGTTCATTAAGACATGAGCGTGTGACCTTAAGACATGAGATACTCCATGCTTTAGAAGTCTTTACACATCAGAAATATACAAAGCAGATAAATATATTAAATTACAGAAGAGTGTGTCTGGCATTCAGGATCTGGCACTCAGCAGTAGTACAATAAAATTCATAATCCTGAGGGTTCACTTTGTAGCTCGTACCCATCTGATCACAAGAAAATGCTCTTCCACATCTCTTGCCCTAAGTCCTTAAATAAAAGATAATTGCATGGGAATGCCACCAAGATAAGAGGGGGTTGGGGTTTGCTCCTGCTGATTGGGGTGGGGGAGACAGTACTTCAGAGAATACGGAACATTTGAGCCAAGGAACTACTACTCGGTAAGACGAAAGACAAATTAATTATCTTGTCAAATCCTTCCTCTCAGAGAACAGGCACATAATAAATTTTACATTACAAAGTATTGTTTCCCAGGAATGTCGAGTTTCCATTTTATTGCTTCTTTTCATGTTCTAATTTGAAGTTCTGGAGATACTCATATGAATTAGCACAGTTTTTGCAACAGTTGTTCTTACTGGCTGAGAAATATTTTTCAGTGTTAAGAAATTCATGGTTGACTTTTTTTATATGTAGGTCCAGATGTAAGATGATGATGCAAAGTAGCAATTCTTTGTATCTAGGTTAGAACATAGAAGAACTATGGTAGCATTATTTTTAATAACTGTATTTATTAGGATTTACTAAAACTTTCAAAATTTAATTAAAAAATATTTTATTTAAATATTTGAACTTACATTTAGTAATTAGAATTTATAGTTGACTCAACTTTAATAGATGATTTTGACTGTTTAAAATAAAAATATTTTTATTTTATTTTACTTTTGAGACCAAGTCTTGCTCTGTCACCTGGGTGACAGTGCAGTGGTGTCATCATAGCTCACAGCAAACTCAAACTCTTGGGCTCAAGTTATCTATCCTCCAGCCTCAGCCTCCTAAGTAGCTGGCTACAGGTATGTGCCACCACACCCTAAGTTTTCCTATTTTTGGTAGAGATATGGTCTCACTCTTGCTCAGGCTGGTCTCAAATGCCGGACCTCAAAAGATCCTCCCATGTTGGCCTCCCAGATGTTAGGATTACAAGTATGCACCACTGTGCCACGTCTAAAATAAAAATATTATTGAAAACATAGAATATCAAACTTTCCCTCTTTTGCATTTCCTTTTCAAGATTTTTATAAAATTATATACAAATTTAGCATATAGCAAATATCATTGCATTTTAGTTTTATCCTTTATATCAGCACTACATTAGAATTAAAATGATATAAAAACCATGACTATAAAAACAATAGTATTTTTGCTGAAATCAGAAAATGTGAAATAAATTATATTGAATAAAGAAATAATAATTTTGTAACTCATATATCTTTCTTTTATTAATCATCCAAATTTTACTAGCCCATGAGAAGAACCAAACATTTCAATAATACTTAAATTCTGCCTGATATTTTATTTACTTTCAGGCATTTGGAAGCAGTTTCATAATAATTTTACTTTTGTCTTTATGAGTGCATATTTGACAAATACGGGGGGAAATTTTACTTAATGGACTTTAGCTTGATTTGTAATTTTAAAATTCTTCAACATAATGTTTGTGGACCTGCTTGTAGGTTCTTGCCTTAGATCTGGTGAGTGTTGAGGTGAGCTGAGGAGATTAGAACCAGTTAAGGACTATTTCAATTAAGCACCTTTCAGGAAATATAATAATAATGATAATATTTCCAAAATTACCTAATCAAAAAAAAGTAAGTGTATTGGCTTTTTAAATTGAAAAATGTAATGTTGTTAAGAGTTTCTTCTCTAAGTTCTTCTTTGGCTCATGGTGGCCCAGTGGCGGCCGCATTCCAATCATACATTTTATCAGACTTAAATCCAATAGGAAGAGGGAGCCAGGTTTTCAGGTTTTCCTGCAGAAATGCAGACAGTCCTGTCACTGGACTTGCTTAGGCTATTTATTTGCCCCAGGAGGAGGGGATATATCGAATGGCCTAGAACCAAATTACTAGCTTCACCCCTGCAATATGAGACAGACAACATGGAATAAGGGTGGAAAGTGGTAAATCCTCAAAAGCAAAAAACAAATAAACAAACGACAAAAAGGCCTGCTGTTTGAGGAAGGAGGAAGGGCTGCAGGGTAGCTGAGCAACTATGGCCCACTCATGCCATTGAGTGCAGACCAGGGAGTAACTAGGAGAGAATGAATATTCAAGAAATATTAAATACTTCCAGGTACTTGAATTGATGCAGATTAATTCTAAGGTTGGGGGGGGGGTGTAGGAATCCAGCAAGAACTTCAGATTTCTGTTTTCAGTAGCAATGCAGTTTGAAATAAGAAATACAAGAGAGTAGAAAGTCTGAAGGAAGGGTGGTGAGGTCGGTTATAAATACCTGGAGTACAAGGTGTTCCTAATACTTCCAGGAGGAGATGAGAGATGGGTCTATCCTAGAACTCAGTGGAAAGTTCTCCACTGGAGAGATTCAGTGCAAATATGGGAATGGAGTTTGTTTCTTGATTACTCTGATAAAAGGACCCTTCCTGGGAGTAAATATGAATGTTGTAGCCCACGAATGGAAAGAGCCAATGTAAAGACATAAATATGAAATCCGTTTTATATACTATTATAGTTGGGTAAGTTTAGTTAGCCAGCCCAATGAGGTAGATTATTTCAAGATATACCAACCAAATAAAGTTTCTAAGCCTACCAAACCAAGAAAAACACCCTCAAATGTGTTGACGTCACCTGTAAGACTTGTCCCAAAGTGAGGCAGCCTCTGGGGTATCTTCCTCTCACTGCAGCGGTGGCAATGTTGAGCAGGGAGGACCTTCCCCTGCCCTCAGACAGCAGAGCCCCTGTACTTACCTGTGTCACATATGTTTTTGGTCCCTTACCAGCAAAATATTAAAACTGTCTTTTGTAACTGAGTGATTTCTAAATGAAATATCAACATCTATATTTAGAAATTTCTGCTTATAAAGAGACTAAAATACAATTCTTCATAATTCAGAGGGAAAGAGTTCTCTCTGTGTGGGAAGAAAAGATATCTAACTTGGGGTCTATAATTCTTCTGAATTAATAAAATTAGTCAGAGCCAAAATACCTTTATGTAAAAGGTATATTCTTCTTTTGGGAAGAAAAGAAAAATATTCAATTTGGCAATTTATGGCTCAGCTTCTGTTTCAGTTTGACAGCAGCTATCACATTGTTTTTTACTTAACCTTTGCATAAAGTGACCTAAGCAACTATAGATCATTTAATATGTAGTTAATAAATCTCAGTAAATCTGATGGAAGAGTCAATTTGTTTTAAATTTAAAAATAGACAATGCATATTAATACATTCAATATTTACTTCTGACATGAACATGTACCTGAAAATCTTTATTCTTTTTTCTCAGGTAAAGAATCAATGCAGAAACATCAGAACTATATATAAAAATATATATATAGCTATAGATATAAATATATATTTTTATAATTAGAAATATACCTATATAATTAGAGATATATAAAAATATATATATAGCTATAGATATAAATATATATTTTTATATATCTCTAATTTGATATACAGGTACACCTTGTTTTATTGTGTTTAACTTTATTACATTTCACGGATATTACATTTTGTGTAAATTGAAGGTTTGTGGCAACCCTGTATAGAGCAAATCTATTTGTACCATTTTTCTAACAGCATGTGCTCCCTTCATGTCTCTATGTCACATTTTGGTAATTCTTATAATATTTCAAACTTTTAAATTATCATTATGTCAATTATGGTGATCTGTGATCAGTGATCTTTTAAGTTACTATTATAATTGTTTGGGGGCACCATGAACCATGCCCATATAAGATGGCAAACTTAACCAATCAATGTTATGTGTATTCTGATTGCTCGCCCAACCAGTGGTTCCCCCATTCACCTATCTCCCTCTAGTTGGGTTTCCTTATTCCCCGAGATAACAATAATGAAATTAGGCCAATTGATAACCCTACAATGGACTCTAAATGTTCAAGTGAAAGGAAAAGTTGCGTGTTTCTCACTTTAAATCAAAAGACAGAAATGATTAAGCTTAGTGACTATCATGTCAAAAGCCAAGATAGTCTAAAATCTAGACCTCTTGTGTCAAACTGTTAGCACAATGGTGAACTCAAAGGAAAAGTCCTTCAAGGAAATTAAAAGTCCTACTCCAGTCAACCCAAGAAAGGTAAGAAAGTCAAACAGCCTTATTGCTATTATGGAGGAAGTTTGAGTGGTCTGGACAGAAGATCGAATGACCACAACATACCCTTAAGCCAGAGTCTTATCCAGAGAAAGGTTCTAATTCTCTTCAGTTCTATGAAGCTGAGAAAGGTAAGGGGGCTACAGAAGAAAAGTGTGAAGCTAGCAAAGGTTAGTTCAGAGGGTTAAGGAAAGAAGCCATCTCCATAACATAAAAGTGCAAGGCGAAGCAGCAAGTGCTAATGTAGAAGCTGCCACAAGTTATCCAGAAAATCTAGCTATGATCATTAGTGAAGATGGCTATACTATACAACAGATTTTCAGGGTAGGTGAAACAGGTTTGTTTTAGAAGAAGTTATATCTAAGGAAGAGAAGTCAATGCCTGGTTGCAAAGCTTCAAATGATAGTCTGACTCTCTTGTTAGGGGCTAATGCAGCTGGTGACTAAATTGATGTCAATGCTCATTTACCATTCTAAAAACGCTGGAGTCCTTAAAAATTATGCTAAATCTACCTTGTCTGTGCTCTATAAATGGAATGCCAAAGCCTAAATGACAGCACATCTGTTTACAGCATGGTTTACTGAATATTTTAAACCCACCATTGAGACCTACTTCTCAGAAGTTAAGATTCCTTTCAAAATATTACTGTTCATTGACAATGTACCTGGTCATCCAAGAGCTCTGATGGAAATGTACAAGAATATGGAAATGTACAAGAATATTAATGTTGTTTCCATGCCTGCTAACATAGCAATTATTTTGCAGATTATAGATCAAGGAGAAATTTTGACTTTCAAGTTTTATTGTTTGAGAAATATATTTTGTAAGGCAATAGCTGCCATAGATGGTGATTCCTCTGATGAACCTGGGAAAAGTAAATTGAAAATCTTCTGGAAAGGATTCACTATTCTAGATGCCATTAAAAATATTCATGATTCATGGGAGGTCAAAATATAAACATTAACAGGAGGTTGGAAGAAGTTGGTTTCAACCCTCATGGATAACTTTGAGGGGTTCAAGACTTCAGTGGAAGAAGTAACTACAAATGTGGTAGAAATAACAAGAAAACTAGAATTAGAAGTGAAGTCTGAAGATGGGATAGAATTGCTGTAATCTCATGATAAAACTTGTATAGATGAGGAGTTGCTTCTTCTGGATGAGCAAAGAAAGTGAATTCTAAAGATGGAATCTACTCCTCATGAAGATGCTGTGTATATTGTTGAAATGACAACAAAAGTTTAAAATAGTTTATCAACTTCATTCATAAAACAGAAACAGAGTTTGAGAAGACTGGCTCCAATTTTGAAAGTTCTACAGTAGGTAAAATGCTATCAAACAACATTACATGCTACAGAGAAATTTTTTGTGGAAGAAAAAGTCAATTAATGTGGCAAACTCCATTGTTGTCTTATTTTAAGAAATTGCCACAGCCACTCCAACCTTCAGCAACCACCTCCTTGATCAGTAAGCAGCCATCAACACCAAGACAAGACCCTCTGCCAGCAAAAAGATTGTGACTTGCTGAAGGCTCAGATGATCATTAGCATTAATAATAAATAATAAAGTATTTTTAAATTAAGGTATGTACATTGTTGTTTCAGACATAATGCTATTGTACATTTAATAGACTACAGTATAGAGTAAGCAGAACTTTCATATGCCCTGGGAAACCAAAATATTCATGTGACTTGTGCTTTATTGTGATATTCACTTTATTGTGGTTGTCTGGAACCAAACCCTCAATATTGCCAAGGTATGCCTGAATATGTGGTATAATGTAAGCTACAACATTTTGTGGTCTAGTAGAAAAAAGAGTTGAGGTCAAAATTACACACACACACACACACACACACACACATATACACACATATAAAGCAATTACTTTCTTTTCTCCTGGAAACATCCATTTTTGGAAAATTATATCTCAAATTTTCACTTTGCTTTTGTAAAAGCAGCTTCTGTTAGCAGTTCTGAGCCTTTTGAGAATAAAAGCCACTATATCTAATCATTAAATCATAGAAAGTACAGGGGTAATAATATCAGAGATAGAAAATTGAATTGTATCAGGATTTAAAAACAAAGTTTCCAAATGGTTAAATAATTGACTATTAAGGAGGAAGAAAATAAGAACTTGCTGTAAAACTAATGGTTGGACATGGATTACAAAACTTGTAATCCAAAATTAACTTAAAATTGCTAACAAATAGATCGTAAAGGAATCTGAGTCAACAAAATGTGAATGAAGAAAGTGTCACTCCTCTGTAATGTCCTTTCATAGAAATCGATACCAATCAAGGCCTGGATAGAATTACCCAAACCTAATAGAATGTCAGACACACAAAGTGAAAGTAAGAATAGAATCAGCTGTCCAAATCTTTTCACTTTCCCAAATGCAACTCTCTAAAAATCAAGAAAACTGAAGCAAAGTTTTTCTAGTTGGAATCCTAAATAATTTCTATATTCTCCATGTGTTATTCTGTTCAAATCTACATTTCAATGAGTTACAATGTTTTAAATCTGCTTTGATAACCCTAAAACAATAGTAGTAATAGCAGCAGCATTAATTGAAGTCCTCATATATGTAAAATACTGTGATACGCACTATTGAGATACCACATCAACTATTTTTTAGAACCACACTGAAGAAACAGAGGTGAAAAGAAAGTAAGTGATTTAGTCACCAGTTAGAGTATTCACTAAGTGGTGAAGCTACAAATATGGCTGACTCAGAGGACAGTGACATACTTCACTATAACGGAAATACGTGCAGAGTTGATCCTATACATGATTCTTAAGGGGGAAACTATGTCATCTTCCCATCAGCAACATTTAGAATTTCCAGTGAAGGTAACAAATTGAGTCAACTAGGGCTAAAACTAATACGGGAAATATTAGACTCCAGTGTAGGACATTAAGACAGTCCAATAATATTTCATGGTTAGCAAAGTTAAAGGCATCTGAGACATCTAATAAGATGAGAACAGTCAAAGACCTTATTTCAGAGTTAATAGGCAAATCATTACAAGCTTTGACCAAAGCAGTCCCCATACTGACCTAATCAAAATCCAGAATGAAAATTATCATAAAGTGCATGATGAACCAATTAGCCTGGAGCTGGCTTGATTCTATCTGCTCAAGTATCTCAGCTGGGAATGGTAAATTAGAAACTAAAAGGAAATGAGGAGGAAAAAAGCACTAGAAGATAGGAGCATTAGTTTAAATTCTGGGGACCCTACACAAAAACTTCAGAGTAAGGCTACTTTTGCCTTGTTTATAGCAAAACAAACAAAAAAAAAATAAAAACATATCCAAAGATCTCTTGCAAAGAACAGGTACCCTTATGTGGGCCGCCACCTATCTTGGAGTAGCACATGTAGCGCTTGTACCCTACCTAGATAGGTAATAAAAAAGAAGTGCTTTTGTTCACTCTGTTAACATTAAATGCCATTTCTGGAAAATACTTTAAAACACTGTGGAAGTACAGCATCCTAGCTTGAGTTGATGAAGATTGTGAACAGGAGAGAGTATATCTCATTTGAAGCATAGACAACTTCGTAGAAATTTAACAAGTACTCTATCAAGAAATAGCTTCACTACTTCTTGATTTTCCTGTGTTTTCACTATTTTATGCCTTTTTCTATATCAAATATGGATAAAAAAATTAAAGTAGATTTCAGGTGAAAAAAGAATGCAAAACATTTTTACAAGATTGACCTGATACTTTTTCTGGAGACTTTCTTAGGTTTGAAGATACCAAATCTAAAAATCTTTTAATGGGTGATACTGAGTAATGTAGTAGAGAAAAACATGGAGAAGCTATAGATCAAAAAACTACTTATAACGATGCCATTCCTAATCCTGTTACTATTACCAATTCCCTTGACATAACAGAGTCAGTTATTTCTTTTCTTTTCTTTTTTTTTTTTTTTTTGGCTGAATCAGAGGGTTAGATTCACATAATATGCTAAAGAATTTCTGATACAAAAATATTCTCATTTTAATATTTTGTATGGACATTGGTAGGAAAATGACAATTTAAAAAACGAGTAATGGAATGAGAGGAATTTTTATTCAAACATGCTTTGATCTTATCTCAAAAACAGAGAATGTTCATTCTTACATTTTCTAGTCTTATGGAAAATCCTCCCTGAGTTACCTCCTTCTTTTCATTATGTTGTACTAATACTATCTATCTCAATGTGCATTATCACCTTCAAAGTAATCACCTAAGAAAACTATATTCTGACTCTTAACATGTTTCCATTGCTCTAAACTTTTTGAAATTGTCTTTATGAAAATTTAGATAGCAGGAAAACATTATTATTCAGAAGTCTCCAGTCATGTGAAAATATATAACCCAATTTGATCACCATATTTAATCTCAAATTACATTAGTCTCTTTTAGAAAATAAAAAAAAACAGCATCAATGTTGAAAATGTCTTATATAAAACTAACAGAAAGTGCCACAGCCTGTAAAAAAAAAAAAAAAACTAAAACAAACAAAAAAAAAACGATGTTCTAAATGATTTGCAGCAAACAATTCTTTCTCTCTAAACATTACTATCCAGGATAGAATTTTCTTCCTCTGTGAAGAGTTTGTCTTTCTGGGGAAATACTTATGTATATTTCTGAATATGGGACTGTTATTCGATATGAACAGTCATGTATTGTAGGTGGGTCCTTTGATTTATCTCTAGATGGTAAATTTGAGTTTAAGTTACTATAATATAATTTCATGGGTATTAGAGTCCCTCACACTTAAGCTGAAAACACAGCTTCAACCACTTGGTAATTATGTGATTTCAGGTCAGTTACTGAGACTTGGCTTGCCAACTTATAATTATGGGAATATTATCTAATCTTGAGGCCATTTTAACAATTTAAAAAATGAAAACTCTTAGCACAATGTCTGGAAGGAGTAGCTGCCCAAGTATCATAGGAGGCTACGTTGCCTTCATAAGCCTGGTCTCTCTGCACCTTAATGAAAAGATGCCATACACTGGCTAGGTGGTGGCAATATTCAGCAAATAGATAAAATTGAAAATTGTCATCAGTGAAATAAAAGAATGGAGCAGGAGGAAGCCAGGGTAAAAGTGAACTTCTTTGTACCTGACAAGATGGAGAAATGGTGACTAGACAGAGGGCGGAGTTCCTACAAATCAGCAAGAGGCCCAGAACTCTGACTCCTACAAGAAGATGTGAAAGGTTTTAATTTAATATTTGATTTAAAGGCGAGACCCTCTCTTTTTTTTATCACAGTGGAAGCTCATTAGGAAACGATTGGCAGGAATTACAGTACATCTGGCAGCTATATACTTCATTTAGGAGTGGGTGGGGGTATTTGGGTGCTTAAGCTTCTCCACAGACCCAGGGAGCATTACCTTTGCAGAGACCACACCAAAATTGAAGCCAGGGAGAGAGAATTCCAATCATGAAATTTCAAGACATAGGATCCTGCAGCTTTCTTTTGAACATCCTTGTGGATCTGGTTACTCTCAAACAATTCATGTGCTCATACACAGACTCGAAGATGAAGCCATCTAGGAGCAAAGTAATTGACAGATAAATATTATTGATTGCATTTATCCAAATACCTTGATAACATCAAGAATGCTGGTTGGACTGAGACCATTGACTTGATCTACGGCCTTGTTATTGACATGCAGTTCTCCCCTCTCTCATAGAGCTTTGCATAAAGTTTTTCTTTCTTTTCTTTCTTTTTTTTTTTTTTTGTCAGAAAAAATTATGAAAGTGTCACTTTCCCTTTGCAGTTAATTCAGGAGAGATCCTCAATTCGAGCAGGTCACATTTTCATGCAAATACAGCAGCACAGTTTCCAGCCCCCTAATAGCTTCTTACAAATGATGTGCCATTACAACGAGGTTTATTTAAACAAATTTAATACATCTTTAATCAAGCTGGAGAGCATTTTCAAAGGTCACGCTCCAAATCAGGATCACTGTACTGAGCTTATCAAAGTATTAGCTTAAGGGGGAGGGAGAATTATTTCTTGGACAAGTAATTTTAGGCAAATCTTTATTTACATTTTTATTCAGTTATTAAATTTTATTCCTTTCCCTCCTCCTTCTAGTCTCCATTTATGAACCTATAAGAAAGTCTGCAAATGGAGCTATAAGCATATCACTGCAGCTAGTCCTTCTAGAGGCGACGCCTTTGAACGAAGAGAGTCTGAAAGGCAAGGACAAGAGACCAGGCATTTTCAATGTCAGAGATAATCTTTTAGTGCCTCTAAAGCATCCTTCCCGAAGGTCTCACATTAGGCTCTGTATACATTGTTGAAATTCTAATGCACCATTTCTTCAGTGGGTAAATGAAGTAGACATTGAGAGTTGCCCTAACCTAGACCCTCATTTTTTCCCCTTCTCTGTCTCTCTCTCAGTTTCTCCGTCTCTTTCTTCTGTATGTACACGCAATATATGCAAAAAAGTATTTATTGCCTACCTGCCATGTGCCAAACACTGTGCTCTGCTTATATCCTTAAACTTTTATTAATTATTCCTGCAAACACTAATATAGTTACCCGAGGTTCTTTCTAACTTTTGAATCTATTACATGAATATTTACGGAACAGAAAAGATCAGCTTGATGCACCTAAGAAAAATAAGTTTATCTTTGGTACTAAATCTCTGCACAAATGTCAGTAACAGCAACCACCATATGCAGTCACAATGACAGAAGAAATGTCAGTGTTTTCAGAGTGCAAGCTCCCATTCCATAAAATTCAACCCTTTATCCTGGTATAAAAGTAACTAATGAGGCCCCAAGATTAAAGGGGAAGTGAACTCTGCAAGAACATAAAAATAGCTGATGGGAAGAGAAGAGTTACTCCTGAGGATTTTAATCCTCATTAGACTTAGGAGCTTTCAAACTTCTCAACAACATAGAAATCAAACAGAGCATCTGAAAAGACAACCCTGAGATAATGAAAAGATCATGCAGCACTGCTATTGAATCTATTTTGGGTCTTAGCTCACTACCAGCAATTGCCTATAGGGTGAAGAAAACTAGAGGAGCAGAGCAAAGCAGGAGAATCACACAGATGGTCATTATCACAAGCCAGTAAGGGACAAAGCACTGCCCCTTTGCATAGATGATCTACCTGTAGCACCCATGCAGAATGCAGCACCTAGTAGCTAAGGGCACAGGGATAGTAGGGAAACTTGTTTTTTACTTGGGATGCCAGGGAATTTACATGTAATCAATAACAGCACAACAAGGATCAAGCAGTGATTTGGGATCTGGGTTGATTCTCAGAGAAATTATTGACTGCCTTTTTATTAAGTCTTTGGGGGCAAAACAAAATATAAACAAAAACAAACAACCCCTCCCCAAATCAAACAAATAAGCAGATTGTTACACACCGTTTCTTTCTAAATATGATTTCCCTGCTATTCTGAAGGCATAGAGCATTATTTTTACAGGATGTGTGGAAATAGTTAAAAAATAAAGATGTATTAGAGTTTGGGATGATTTTATATCCCTGGCCCAATGAGATTATATGCCTTTTCAAAAAGGTAATGGGTCAGCAAGTATCAAATGTTACTTCGACATGAATACATACCAGCCATTCTTCTCTGTAATTTCCAAGCAAATTTTTACCTGTCTTGATGCATCTACATCATATATCAGAAACTCCGCAGTAGCCTTGCTTGTTCTTTCTGACTCACGGCATCCTTATCTTCCTTGCAAAAGGAAGTAATTGACCAAACTCTGCCTCCCCTTGGCAAACCTGGTCTGAGTTGGTCTTCTCATCTACAACATTTGTTGTTCTTCTCCCACTCCAGCCCCACCCTCTTCTCCCTCCTCTTCCTGAACTACAGTCTGGAATTCTAGAAACACTGGCACAAGACTTTCAGTGCCTTTGGTGCCAGCAACCGTGTTTCTTGACTCAGGTGTGAGTGTGACATGGTGCAATTAAGAGTTCTTGGCTCTGACAGCTGAGACTAATCACTTGCACAGCCTGAGAAATGTGTAAACCCTAGCACTGTACTCAGAGACTCTGATTTGTTGGGACTGGCCTGAGGCTTGCCATATATATTTTGAAAAAGTTTCCCAAGTGATTATATAGAAAGAATAGTGGAATTCTAAAACAGCTTTGTCATCTTCCTAAGTCATTTTCTAGCTGTGTTATCTAGTCACTTATTCTTTCTAAGCCTCCATTTGAAAGATGGAGATCCATTCATATATCCCATCATTCTTCCAGAAAGTATTTATCAGGTGTGTAATATGTGCTCTGCATTAATGAATAATTCCTCTAGGATATTCCAGCCTAGTGGAGCCGACTGATTTAAATTTGATGGGTATGTATAACTGTCTAGGAGAATTCTCCTCAGGAATGTCAAAGTTGGTAAGGCTTTATAGATCAAATGACATTAGCCGGATCTTAGGTGATGAATATGCATTTATCAGGAGAAAGAGGAAGAATGTTTTAGCAAGAAAGGAGAGAGCAGATTTAAAACACGGAAGCATGAAAACACAAAGTATCTTAATAATGACAAATTCTGTGGACTTGAAAATAAAGTTTATTGGTTAAGAAATGAGGACAGCACTAGGATTTGTGACAGAAAAGGTAAATGAAGACTAAATTTTGAAGGTTCTGGAAAAACATGTTGAAGAATTTGGAATTTTTTTCATGGGGAAAATGAGTTACTATTTTTGTCTTCGTCTGCTTTTAACATGGGAATGGTAGACACATGCCGAAGATTCATAATTCTTAGGGTAAATTTAGTGTTGGGTGTAGGTAGTGAGTAGAACATGAAAACTGATTAAGGAAGAGAAACAAGTAGGGGGAGAATTGCGAGTCATTTCTCAAATCTCAGGTAGAAATTAATAGATCCTGGTGACTAAGTCTAGGTGATAAGAAAATATCAACGGTCATTTCTACTTCACTGGGTTTGAAAGATGATGTCACTGGAAAAAGAAGGATAACTTTGTTCTGTGAGGCGGTATTTTTTTCACATGTTGAAATATCTGAAATTCTGAAGATGCATTCTGTCTCTTGCTTCAATTTTGCACATTAGTTTATACAGTCTTAAAAAAAAAATCCTGTTGCCATAGCCCCATTCAACAGCCAAACTATGGTAGAACTATTTATCGACTTCTTATAGACTATGGCCCAGTGAATTTCAGTTAGATAGTTGAGTCATCTGAGTTAGTTTATGTTATTATAATGTTTATGAGTTTAGTTAACAGAAGTAACAAATCCATAATGTTCAACTCTTGAGTTAGGGAGTGCTGTGGAGAAGGAAGTGTGGGGCAGGAGGGACAAGCATTCTGCAGAAAAGAAGACAACTTCTCTATTGCACCTCCTTTCATTGACTGTGTTTCGGTTGGATACGGATAGGACTAGAATTGAAAACCTTGACTACAAATTTATTTTTTCTAAACATTTGTATGCCTGTAATATGCTGAAATAAAATCTTACTCTTGCCCAAGAAAAAGAAAATAATTTAATCAGGATATTATGTTGTTTAGGAAAGCATTATTAAGGATCTAATTTCTTAGGTGTTGTTGGCCCTTGGGCCCTGTCTAGGAATTAGAAGATGAAAAAGGAGATTAACTACATTCTGGAAAATAATGTACAGAACCATCTTTATGAAAGACAAATTCCCTTGTCAATACTTGCCTTTAAAATCATTGATTTTCTGTTACAGAAATTTTGATTTTACTATCTCTGAGAATCACCGTTTGCTATAGCGAGATTATGCGTGTTGTGCTCAAAAAACTACCTAAGAGAGTCCAGAGGTTTGCAAAAGGAAAAATGGGCCATATTCTAGATGAACTAAATCAGCCATTGAGAAATATACTGCTGAGATTATTGTGTACTGTGGACTACGCAGGAATGGGAGAGAGCCGGATCTTTTGGTACACCATCCTTGAGCGAGATGGAAATAAGTAAAGACTCCAGAAAGAAAACAAGATCAGGAACAGCAGACTGCTAATGAGGGGACTACTTGGTCAGGTTCTTGGCTTATAATTGAGGCAGGTTTAGTAAAAGGACTATTTTTAAAGTGATGGGTGGGAGAAAAAAAGAACTATAATAGATGATTCATTTACATAAGACTAGCAAAGGCAAGAAGGCATTACCACCCACAGGTTGAAGGAGCAAGCGGTAGAAGTGATTAGGCTACTCTGAGATTGTCACTTAATGGAGAAGGCCACCCAACAAGATCAGCGTACCCTGGGAGAGGGATGAGCTGTATTGGGAACCAGTGTAATAAATATCACCACCTTACATTCCTTCCACTTTCCAAATATATCTTGTTGTCTCCCATTGGCCCATTGGCTGAACTGAACCAGAAGCCAAAGGGCAAAGGACATTGTGGAGCAATGTCCACAACCCAGCTTCCCAGGCTAAAGTAGAGCAGGATATGGAAAGGTACAGAATGGACCTGGAAGGACAGAAAATACGCAACATAGTGATCACCTCTTTGTGTGTGTGAGTGTGAGATAGAGAGAGAGAGGGAGAGACAGAGACAGAAAAAGAGAAAGGTGGAGAAGTATGTTTTATCTTTAAGTCTTTAACAGTAAGTTTCCAATATTATTGTTTCCTATAATTTCTCCTAATTGTTCATTAAAGTATTTTCCCAGTCTTGTACTATTGACCAAAATGAAAAGTTTCACTAAGAAAGAGTGGTTTTCCCACTGATTCTTCTCCTAAGGAAGCATAGCAAGGACTGTCATGAAGCAAGGAAGGCTATGGATGCTGGATTCGAGATTGATCAGCTGGAAGGCGAAGAACGACTGAAGACAGAGACACGGCAGGGAAGAGCAGAACAGATTTGAAAGCAGTATAGTAGTATAGTGTAGGTGAGTGTGGAGGTAGATGTAAGACAACCCTCTTTCCTTTTTTAAGTTTTTTTTTTTCAAAACATGGAGAAAAGATGATACTTAAGACACAACCAACACATATTTTAAGACATTATTTTGAAAATATCTATAATCACCAACTAGTAAAATAATCCTGTTTACTTATTTCTAGATTGCCTTGTATGGGTCTTATATGGGTCCTTGAGGAAGAGATTCTGAAATTATTTTGACCTTTTCATTGCTTAGAGCAATTCACCAAGAACATTTTGCAACTTTCAACCTTTCTAAAGAAACACACGCTTGAATAAGAAAATATTCTGCAAATTGACTCCTAGGCTGATTTCCCACTATCGTTCAGAATGGATTGGGGCCAATTCCTTCAGTCATTAGCTATGTGATACAAATTGATTTTAATAATGCATTCCAAATACAAATAGAAATGACTATCACAATATATGTAGGCATATATTTTGAACTACCTGTTGTTCATTAAGACAGATAAGTGAAAATTTATCCTATTTTTAATTTCTATTGTTTAGTAATTAGATTTTTTTTTTTCACTTTTTGATTCCACTTAGACAGTAATTAATAAAAAAGACTAACTCTTTCTTGGAAGACAAGAATAGTGAATACCTCTTGAGAAAAATATATCATGTGCAAAAAGTCATGAGTTTGTTGTTAGGAAGAGATCATTTATTTCATATATAATGGAAAATAATGTAAAAATAAGTAGAAGCATCTTTCAGGAAAATCATTTGATGCTCTGTGAATATTACATGGATACACATTTATTTGTAAGAGAGTGTTTTCTTTTCACTTTTCTGTGTGTTGGCACTAAATCTATTGAAGTCCCAGTAGCCTGAATAATTACATTCCGATTTAAATTTTTACAAAAAATAGCCAATATTAGCTCTATAATATCTATATATCTCATAGATATTTAAATTTCTAGCTTTTATGCTTTTAATCATAACTTTGTTTATATAAGTAATTTGGATGGTATTTCTAAGAAAACAGTACTTGAGATTAGATATCCCAGATTCACATTGTAGGCCCTCTAAAGTATAAGATTATGACTCAGATTTCATGGAATCTCACTAATCCAGTAACTGGATACTAATTAATGTAGTTGTATTGTAATTTTAAGAATAATTTTAATGCTTTAATACAACCATTAGTATAGCCCCAAAAGAAAATTGCTAATAAATAGTCTTAATTTTTTTTGGTAATTGTTTACAATGTATTATCAAAGCTCAAAATTTTATTTGAATAAATTTATATTAAAATACACAGAAATTGGTATATATTAGTCACTGTTTTTGTTTTAAATGAAAATATTTTCAATTAACCAAGTATAATATCTTATGCTCACCAACTATTTCACTATATAGTCTTATGCAAAAAGTAATCCAAACTTTACTGGGAGAATTCTACGAAGCTAAAACACTTTAATGTAGAACATTTAAATAAACATTTACTGTTCAATATTATTTACGCTTTATATAGCATTCTAATTTTTTCTTAGTTTTTGGTTTGGAATATATAATATATATGTTTACACCTCACCACCCAAATGATAATTATTCTTGATTTCAGCCATCGGTTACAGTAAATTTTTATTTTGTTCAATTATTCCACTCTCTTTCCATACCAAATGTACTCTTCATTGAATAGATACTAAACAAATTTGCCATTTTTTATGCATAGATATAGAAAATAAAAATAATTTGGGGAGAGCACTTCTGCAACTCAAATTGAAATAGTCAAGACAAACCAAGATCTTAATGTAAATTGATTTATTTAGTTCAATTCATTTCCATGAATGCTGAGAAAGGGTATACATGAAGGAACACTGCCATAAGCTGGAACATTGTAGAGACTGTGATGGTTTACGGCCCACAGCCCCTGAGCAAAATAATCCACTGTTCAAAATATAAGAGAATAGACCCCTTTGGCTCACTCTGCCCTTGAAGTAAGTGTTCTATCCTGCTGCTAAAAGCCCCTGTGTAAAGAATTATCACAACTTCCTTCAATGTTCTTTTCTTTGCTTAAAATGTCTCCAAATTAAGAAGTGAAAAGTTACTATTTTTTTTTCCTTACAACATATTCAATTTCAAAAATTTTGGAACAGGACCCACCATGGAAAATGTTCAAACTTTATCCTCTTGATAGATACTAGATAGATACTTCAGAATGAGATCAATATGTCCTCACATTTAAATAGAACATCCCATTACATAGAGCCAGGCTGTCAAGATTGGATTGCATGTATAATCTTCTTTAAAAAAATTAATGCTTCCAAATGAATAAGATGAAATAGAGTAGAAAAATCATATTCTCATTGCCAATCTATCATTTTAAAGTAATACCTAGGCAGTCCATCAGCATCAAGAAGATAGGGACATCTGCTACACTTTTCTGAGACAGCCTAATTTACATATTTGTAAATATTAAATATAAATTTAGAAATTGATATTTCCCTTTTCTTCATAAACGGTCATAAATCATTGATGGAATCTGAATATGCTCAGGAAGAATAGATTTCTTCTCTAGTTCTTTTAGAAGCATAGCTGCTTTTGTTGTCTGTATTGGTAACGTTTTATGCTATAATGGGGTACTCATAAAAAATAAAGGTATACGCACTTGTTTTTTAAAATTTTGCCCTGTTTCTTTAGTTAGTAAATATGTCCATTGCAATATTTTGTCTAGTTTTCTTTAAGTGCATCAGTCAGACAGTGATTCATTGTCAGGCATCAAATAGATAAGTATTTTACCTTTCCTATATATTCCTAATTTCAAGTTTATCTGAGATGTGGACAATGCAATAGAAAACATTTATAAATTTACTTAATTTTTTGAAGTCTAAGCTATGACTGACAAAATAAAACAGTAAAAGCCAAATAAATTTTGTCTAGTCTTTGCTCACTGAGAATGTTTGTTAACCAAGTTTTTAATCTGTCTTAGAATATTTTTTTTTTTACAGTATATTGTCTGGGTCTTGTTTTCTTATTCCCTATTGACTCTCTGGCCTACAGTCAAACATATATAATACTTTATTAAAATGCATTTGTTGAGTAAATGGCAAATAAAATATAATAAAATATGAAGATCAATTTATAAATGAGTATATTCCAAATGTTACTTTGTAGATCAGCTATCTGTCACTAGTAACATATTTTTTCATAGAAATATATAGTTGTTAGGTTCCCAGGCTAGCCCAAACATAAATCATTCTATTAATCAATGCTAATCATACTAGCCTCAGTTATTGACAGCAGGAGTCCTACCACTTCAGGAAAGAGGAGAATGAGGAGGCTAATAAAGATAATTACTCCCTATCTTCCTTTCTCCCTTGGATTCACGAACTGTCTCTGCACCTTTTTGGAATAGTGAATTAGAAAAGAATACACCTTTATATTTCCCTTTCTGCATTTATCTCTAAACTAAAAGCAATCCTCTGTACCGATTCCTAAACACTTAGAAATAGTTTTCACGGGTAACATGTTTTTAGCTCTTGCTATGTTCCAGGAACAATTATAAATGCTTTGCATGTATTATACGTGTAAGATTATATTCCATTCTAACCATAAACCCTGTGACATATGTACTAAAATTATCACCATTTTCCAGATGAGGAAACTGAGACAGAGTGGGATTCAGTGATTTGTTTGCATAATGAGAAAGGGGCAGTGCCAGGTTCCCAGCACATTTATCCCATTCCCAATCCCCATCCAGTGTGGCCCCGCCCTGAGGCCCACCCTTCACAGCGGGTGATGCCTTCCCCCTCCCAGGTTCAATGTGTTCATACAGCTGGTCTAAGCAGGCCTTAGTAGAGAAGCAATGGACACGTATTTTTTTAATTTGATTAATACTACCTCTTTTAAACGACCTTAGAGAGATCTAAAAAGAAAATGCTTCTGAACTCAGATTAAGTATTTTACAGAGATAATTTACATTGAAAAGAAAATTGAAAGAAAAGACAACACACTGTTTGGGTGAGGGAGATTCTGAGTCCCCCTTAAGGGAACTTCCTCTTCCTAACAGGATTTGCCTTCCTAATGTCATTTCTTTACAAAAAAAAATCCTTCCCACTGTGAAAATACCATCCAGTTTCTAGTCATTACATGAAATTTAGAAAATAAAAACAAATATAGATATAAAGATTAAAAATAAGTCATCTTAAATCCATTCCAACAGAAAAATCAAATTTTAACATTTTATATACTATTTTCCAATACCCTTTCCCCCAATTCCTTAAAGACATACAGAGTTGGAAGATCTTAGTAGCAGATTTTTTTCTTTTTTAAATTTAAGGGAGAGAATTGGACTTTTCCCAAGTTTTCACCAAAGTTTTGTAGATAAAGTGTAAAATGATTGAGTTATAGCTCATAATACATTCTGAGTGGAAAACATGAAACATACCTTAGACCCACTGGTCACTTGTATACAGGGGTTTATAATTTAGGGACTGGCTCTCAAACACAATCTTTACCTCTTTATAAGGTTTGGAATTTGTAATACAATTATGTTAATATGTATATGAAAAACGTTGGAGTGAGAAAGTTGATGTCGTAAGAGAAACAATATTCAGTTAACTGTACAGGCCATGGCATGATGGGGTTACTGAGAGGCAAAGCAGATTGCTGGACTTAATGAAACTAAAATAAACCCAAATGAATTGCTTTTGAGCTTTAAAAGTAAGGCTATGTGTGTATGTGCGTGTGTGTGCTTATCTTAAACTTTTTGAGAAATTAAAAAGAATTTCTGAAAGTACAGTACCTTTATTTTTTCTATATAAATCAGCACAGTTTATAAATGCCAGTATGTGAAAGCAAACCAATGGTGGGCTCATTTTACAAGAAATGATATGAAAAAAACAGTAACTTATTTTCTACCACTCACTAACCTTCAATTAATTTTCTTTTTTATCAGATTTGGGCTAACACCATTCATCCAACAACAACAACAAAAAAGATATTATGATCAATATCCAAGAACAATTAGACCGATAATTCAGATGGTGGTACTCTTCTTATACTTTACAATTTTAACATATAGGGCTTGAAGATTTGAATAAAAACTGCTCTGTGATAGATATAGCACATGGAAAGGTAAGTTCAATTTTGGTAACTGAGGTTGGCTAGATGTTTTTGTTTCATGCCTGATTGGTTTACAAAGAATTGTTCAAGTCCCAGACCTTGCCTTGATCTGCATGTTGCAAGCCTCACGAGCAATGGCAGTATTGAACTCATGCTTCAGAGGCAGCTTCGGGATTACGATGCAGGAATTTTCTGCTTTGGCTCTACAGAAATTACTCTCAGCTTTTAAAAGATAACTAAAACCATCAGATCAGCTAGCTCTCAGATCTGCATATTATACCAGTATTAACAAATTTTATCACCAAACTTAGGAAATAGATTTTTAAAAGTTAAATATAATAGAAAAAATGTACAGATAGATTTTCAGCTTTTATTTCCAAGAAAGTCCATAGCAGAGATGAAGACTCCAAATGCTTTCACTCTCTATTCATTTCTTTTGTGATATTAAAGAGTGGACAATCACTTTTACAAGACCTTAAGCTATAATTTGAACTGACATCCTTATAGCCAAGTGCATTAAAATTTAGAAGAAATTCCCAAGAGAAATACTCACGTGGGGTAATATAAATGTATATTTCTCTCTCTCTCTTTCTGTGTGTGTATATATATATGTATATGTATAAAGGAAAGTGGGTAAGTCAGCAAATATAGGGAAATATATTCGTAGTAATTAAATACTTTCTTCTCTCACTGATCCTTTTTCTTTTATAGCCAAAGTATTAGCTTTAGAATGCTGATTCAAAAGAGGTAAATGAACCTTGTTCTTTTGGTAGCTGGACTAGTTTTGCTTATCTCGGTTAGAACTAGCAAATAATTCTCAGCAGCAGCGTGCAGAAAATCCAGCTCGGTTTCCTGCATTCTAAATCAATCTCAGGTTTAAGAGAAGGTGCAGGCTTAAAAGTTATTACAACTCCACTGTTTTCTCTGATAAATTACATGAATAACATTTGAGACAATGCATTGTTAAATATTTATGTCTAGTACTATAGAACCAAGAAAAGCACAAGAACCCCTAGAAGAATAAATATATTTACCTAAATAAATTACGAAGACAAATATACTCCTATGTGCTCTGTACCAATAAACAGTAGGTATTCACTAAATTGTAGAATATAAATGGTTCATTTCCTCTAAATGTACACTGAAAGATCTATAACATGTTACACATTTCCTGTACTTTGCATATATATTTCAATATTCATCATGAAAAGCCTTGCTTATGTGTCAATATACATTACTTTGCATATATTAAGAAAGGCTTTTTTTTAATTTCAACATTACGGATGCTTTTTACTATGGGGGAAAGCTTAGGTCTTATTTCATGATTAACCCTTTCACGGCTCATCCTTTTTTCTCTACATGACATTTGCACAAAATGAATTGCTTGCTTAGACACAGCTAACTAAATAAAAGCAGGCCAGAGCTGATAGTATGAAAAATGGATTTTCATTACTGTTTCATTGATTCTTGTAAATAAGGGCCTGAGGCCTGCTCCGAAAAGGCTGCAAACAGTAATAATTTAATCTGAGGTGACATAGACCAAAATGTATGTGGACAAAAATCATCCTTGAATATTAAACAACAGCCTCAAGACAGAGAAAAGTGTTGCAGGCGAATTTAAATGTATGCAGATCGGTGGGTAACATATTTAAAAACAGAAATTAAAGATTCCTGTCATAAATCACATTTGCTGCCATGGATATGCCTTGTTATGCTGGCGTTTAAGAAAACCTGAAAGGTTAAGGCAGTTGGTGCATTAAATCGTACAAGGATAATTAATACTTTTCTTGTGGCTATTTATAAGAAATGGAAAATATTGTCAGATCAGCTGGGGCACTGTAGTAATTTGAGGGGGAAGCCATGAAAGCATGAGTCAATAGTTTTAACTGGACAAATGTCAAATGCTTAATGATGCAGTGTCCCAATTTGGAAGCTGTTTGAAAGTTGTATAATTTTTAAAATGAGATAAAATAGTTCATTCTTATACTGCAATTATAATTTGTTTGTCTCCCATCCTCTTCATATTGCCCAAGGGAAAAAAAAATAAAAGCAATTTTTCACATGGATTTTTTTTTGGAAGTTATTTTGCCTCAGTCACCTATATTGTAGATGCCATATGAAAATAAATACCATTTCTCGCAACAAGCATCATAAATTCTGCCTTTCACCATGTCTCAAAAAACAATGGTGATACTATTTTTTTGAGTGACTAATTTACTTGTCATGTCAGGAATTAAATTAGTAACATCAGAGGACCCTCCAACCACTTCCCCAGAGGAAAATCTACCTTTGTTACTCAAGGAGCTTAGGTTAATGGTCACTCAATTATTTAAAAATCCTCCTCTCATAGCTTGTAGGTTTTCTATACTCTAAACTAAAATCAGTGCTTTTTATTAGTATCATGAATTATGAAAAAGTCCCCCTACAAGACAGAAGGCTTATAGCATCAAATCCTTTGGATTTGAAAGGGCCATTTATCTTTTAGGACACTGCTACCTGTATAATATTCCTTTCAGCTCAGAGAAAGGAATAACTGACCTTTGGAAAGAAAACTATTCTTGTTATGAATAAAATAGTCTCACAATCATAGATGCATCATTTATGCAGAATATAGTCTAGTTTACAGGTTTTTCTTTTTAAAATTGGTTTCAAAATAACAGTGGAGTTTGAGTATATGACAAGAATAAACCTACCATATTTTAATGCAGAAAAAGCATGAGGTAAGTAAAAATATTTTCTTTTTGGAAAAAAAATACTGACATAGATTGCACATAGGTACTTCTCTGGTTACAAAATCCATTAATATTTTTATGGTTGAATTCAGCCTAGAGATCATTACTTAAAGACCTCAAATGAACATTTAATACCATGTGCTTTTAAATATCTTTTATGTAAATAAGTAACACAAAATTAGTTCTGGGTTTTTGCTAGACTATGCCATCATTGAATGTTCCCCATTGGCCAGAAAAACCGATTCGTTGGGGCTCTTCTGGTTTTTTAAATATGGTGAGTCAGAAAACCTTGTTCACTCACCATTGATAGCTAACGCTGAAGTGAGGTGATAAAACCATTTTCACATTAACACGCCTGCTCAGTATTGAGGTCATTGGGTAGAGCAATAGATACGTATACCACCATCTTTCATTACACTGACATAACACAGGACTTAACTCATGTCTTTTTATTTTTTATTGATATTAACCCTCATAACCAACCTGTCTATGATGATTCTGAATGTGTGAAAATTACTGCAGAAAAAGCTATGAGATTTGTTTTAAAATTATAGAATGTTTTCTCAGAAAATTTTTTAAAAAATCACATGTACAAAATGAAAAAAAAGAAAACAAACAACAACAACAAAAAAACCAACAACGAGAAAAAACCAGACGGGGTGAATGAGATCTCCCTTGCTAACATCTGCAGGTTTGTAATTTCTTAAATTGTTCAACCCTCCCCTGTGACTCAGTATCCAGAGACATTGCCTCATAGGTAGAGGATGAACATCAATACATCTGGCCTGACAAATATTCTGTGAGTAATGCCCCCATTGACCAACAGTCCTTCCTATTTGAGCAAAAATGGTATGACTTTGGGGGAATGAGAATGGTTTAGTATCACAACAGCCTTCCTGACTAAGCATGTGAAGTTCAGAGCATGTGAACTGACAAGGCCACAGGAAGAATGGAACTCCAGTCTTCAGACTCTGGCCTCAGAAACCTTAGATTAAATACTGTCTCTGCTTAAAGTGAATTGGCCCTGGACCAGAGGCTTCCTGAAACAAAGAAAGTAATGTTAGGGATTAAACTATGACTTAAACAAAAAATGATTATCTTTTGTTATGTTTTCTGTGTTTCTGTAGACTGGACTGTTAAGTCATTATAATCTTATTAATGATTAATGTCATGATCGCTAATTTGGTGATCAATTTAAAATTCTTCAGCAGATTGTTTTAAACTTAAATGCAAGGCTATTTTCAGTTTTCAACGTTCTTTTTAGCTATTGGTATTAAACATACATAACACATTTCCCTGGAAGTAGATATAACCCAGCTGTTAAGGATAAGATAGGAAAAACAGACTAAACATGAATTGCAAGTGAGAATTTTTCTTGAAGAGAAAGGCTCTGTAAGTTATGTTGCAAAGTGGTGGATCTAAGGAATAACATTTTCTGCTTCGTTCTCACCTACTATTGCGGGATAGCCAAATCTTTTGCAAGATGTGAAATATTTTCTGTGTAATAGTAGATTATTGTCTAGACGACTAGCAAGGGTAGATTAGCAAGAAAAGGGACACAACCTCCAAGTCAAAGAGCAAGTACTAGCAATTCTAGAAGCAGGTTTTGATTTCTAAGCCAACAAAATTGTGTTCTAAAATCTACAACTTATAGGTATAAGACTAATTTTACCATTAGAATATACCAAATAGTTTCAATATGAGTGGAGAATTAAACAAAAAAAAAAGCTCACCAGCTAAACAGAGTAAGAAGGAGACAGAATAAAGTGGGAGAGATCATAGACACTAATCTCTTAAGAGCTGTAATGGCTCCTATGGGTCTGTTATTGCCTGCGTAATAAATATATCTACTGTGCATGAGCATTAACCTCTGCAAAAATATCATGAGAATATGTAGCACATGGACTTGTAAACATTAGTGGCAGCTGCCCTGATATATAAGTGTACAATGAAATGACTCCAAAGTAGCTATAATGTCCTATCATGGCAGGCTTGGTGAATGCCAATGCATTTACATGATCAAAGAGACAAATGAATTGGCTTTAAATGTACCATTAGTTGTAAGCTTCACAGTTTGTCATAATTGACACTGGCCTTCAATGTCATGCAGATTAAAACACATTAAAACTATGGAGAAAGCTATGGCTTCAAGATATTTATATAGGTCTGAGCATTGGGTGGGAATAAATAGTACTGTTTCAGAGAATTGCACATGTTTTAGATCTATCCTCAAAGCAAACTTTAGTGTAAATGTGCCATGTGACCAGCATAAAGACTCCATGATATCTACTTTAAACAATTATTGGTTATAAGGCATACTCCAGGAGAGGGAAGTAGTGTAAATGTTACATTAAGTTGAGATTGTGAAATGTGATTTCCCAGCAGTAACCCTAATAAATAATCAAGTGTTCTTAAACATCCCTAAGGCATACTTTTTAATCAACTATTTCCACTTCTAAGGATACATGATTCTTATACCATGTATATAGAAAATCATTTGAGTCATTTGCAAAGAAGAAAAATTAGAACCCATATTTTGTCCAACAACAACAGAAGAACAGATAAACATTTAAAGCATTTCCAGCAGTGGTAATACTTGGAAATTTCAAAGAATATTTAATGACTTTGGGTAATACTGTAAAATAGAAAATAAATAAAAACAAGATATAAAATTGTATTGCCAATTTTGTAGGAAAAATACGTGTCTATATTTAAAGATATGGAAAGAAATACAAAAAATATTAACAATACCTTCAAGTATTTGGGAAAATTATTTTCTATAAACTTTTAGTATTTTTCAAATTTTATAAAAAAGTATTGCTGTACTTAAATTTATCATAAATATTTTCTAAATAAGACAAATATTGAAGGACACATCCAATGAAGTAGCGATAAACAACCCTTTTAGGGCTACTAGGATCTCTTTTCTATCTATCTTCGAAACAATTACATTGATTTTCTTTCTTTTAAAGTAGCGTTTTATTAAGGAGTCTTCTTAGAGCTTCCCATTCCTCCATAGTGTTGATGAGAGCTAAGGAGAGATTTTCCAAGACTGGAATTATCCCGAAAATAGATTTTGGAACGTGGGAATCTTGTCCTTTATTAAATCATTCCAATAAATATTCATTCAAATCCCCATTATTCTGTGTGGCTTTTTCAGCTAGATAAACATAAATATCACATTAGCCATGTTTCCTGACCTGAAGTCTGCCTCAGGTCAACTCAGGGCTACTGAGTGGATTAAGAACAGGATACTTTCTGCCTTTTCATTACCATTTATGATACTTGCAGACATGACTTGTGGACATTAGCACCAAAGTACCTGCTCATCATTTCCATTTTGAAATACACCACATGCTGCAAAATTAAGCAGCCAAAACTCTCTTCATGAGCCACCTCAAATACTGCTACTCAGTGTTCTAATTTTAAACCTGGATACTATTTTGACTTTTCCTCTCTAACCTTGCAAATAACAATCTGCCAGTCTTGTAGATTTTCAGCCTATTTAGGTCTTTAACCCATTCACTGCCCTCAACCATTTCTGTCATTGTCCTGGTCCAGGCTTCCATTATTATTATTATTATTATTTTATCTAGATTGATCGAATAGCCTCCTAAGAGTTCTCTCAATACTTAGGGCCCATGCACTTATTTCTGACAATCCATTCTCACATTGCAGACAAAGTCGTATTTGTAAAACCCTGATCTTGGCATGTTACCTCCCTACAGATAACTCATGATCTTTAAGATAAACCTAAAAGTCTCAGCATAGCCTTGAATTCCCTTCATGATCTTGTCCCTGCTCCCCTCTCCAATCTAACCTTTCTCCATCCTGCTCTGTCCCTTCACATGCTCCTATTGCTCTCGCTACTGTTAAGATTCTACCGTGTTTCTTCTTACCTCCTGGCCTCAGCACATGGTTTTCCTTCTGTGCAAACATCTCTTCTCCTCCTCTCTGGCCCCCAAGTCTACTCTTTTCACCTAGATAAGACCCTGGTAGCTCCCACTTTCCAATGAAATCTTGTCTTCGAGTCCTGGATTCCTCTAGATTTTGTTAGGTACCCTACTTGCTTGCTTTCATTTCATCCTTCCCTACCTCAAAAATGAGACTTTCCCCATTGTGTTGTTATTGCAGAGTAATTGTTTTCTCCATTGGACGACATGCTCTGTGAGGACTGGAAGGGTGTCTGCCATATTCAATGCTATATCTGCAGTGCATAGCTTATTCTTCATAAATAGCTGGTTTATTTTAATGATGTTTTTATGATATTTTAATGTGTGAATAAACAAAAGAAGTGTTAACATTTTTCCTATTTAATAGGTCAAACACTAAATTAGTGTTTGTTTGTGAATGTAAGGACATTCTTAGAAATCTAGCGTCCTATATACTGAATCCTCATAATGATGATGATGATGATGGCTACAACTTCGTAGTGCTTATTGAATCCTGCTTTGTTCTAAGTGCTTACCATATATTACTTCATTTAATCCTTCCAACAATCCTAGAAGTAGGTTTTATTATGACCATTTTACATATGAGAATACTGAGGCACTGAAAGTTTAATTTTTCTCACAGTCACACAGCTAGTAAGTGGTTATATTAGGACTCTGTGGCTGCATAATATATAAACTCTACATTTTGAAAGGATTCCTATAGTAGATGCATATTTTTATTTTTATAGTATTTCATTGCAGTCTCAGGTCAGTGGTGAATTGAGAATGGGGAAACTCTTCCACACAATCATTCATGGAACCAAGCTGATAAAAGTCCTGCGAAACTTAAATGCCGGTTTCCAACATTAAACTAAAAGGTACATCAAGACAATGGAAAAATAAGGCTTTATTGGACAGATAAATGCCTCATATTACTTCTGCTCACAATTATTTGCCAAGAACTTGGAGCAAAGAATGTTGAGAAATATGCTCATGGAGAAAGGAAATAGACATTTTTGTTAAAGAATTTGCAGTCTGTATTACAGGGGCTGAGGCTACATTTGAACCCAGACAATATGGCTCCAGAGCCCAATTCTTAAGACTATAAACCTTCCCTAACAGGAATGTGCCTTATCTATTTAATTCATCTCCTAATTAGATGTATTTAGTATGTCTTAAAGCTGTATGTTCTCTGCTTAAGAAAATATAGATTATATGCATTTTTTAGGTTTGGACAGCCTTCTGTTCCTTGTATGTTTACATAGAAAGTAGTTGGCATATGTTGTTCGAATATCTAACAGAAAGGATTGGTAATGTCATTGCCAAAACTATCTGCAACCCAGGTGACTATACATTTGTAACTACAATAATTATATATTTAATTATATACAAGCATTTTCCATTCCCCTAAGGACATTTGGCTAAATACAACAAGAAAAACAGTTGGCCAAATTTAATAACTTCACTATTTGACACCTATAAATTATGGTTAAGGGACAGATCTATAGACAAATTTTAACTGCATAAAAGTTAACTAATATTGGTTGAAGAAAATCTGAGAGTTGTTTTCCATAGGGTATCACAAATAGAAAATATTATCAGAAAGTAAGAAAAAAAATCAGCATAACTGACAGATGTCTGACGTAAAGTGGAGTATCAAAGGAATTATCAGGAAATTATAATTCATTTAACCTAAAGTCAGTTGTAAGAAACTTAAAACTTGAAAAAAAAAAAAACCACGCCAACCTAAAATATTCCTCTGAGAAGCTTGGTCATTTGGAATAAAAAGATAATTTGATAAATTAATGCATGGCATAATTTTGGTCAAAGAGGTTGCAGAAGTATGGCTCTGTAATCTGTACCAGTTAATACACCAGCAAAGTGAATTACCCCAAAACTTGGTCTCTTAAAACAATGATTTTGTTTTGGTCATGATTTTGTGGACAAGGATTAGGAATTTGGGAGGCACTCACTGGGCAGTTCTTGCTTGAGTCTCTTCTGTCACTGTAGTCAGATGTCTACTGAGAGTACAGTCATCTGAAGGCTCAACTGGGTTGTCATCCGAGATGGTTCACTCACATGGCTAACAATTGATGCTGTCTTTTAACTGAAATCTCAGCTGAGCTGTTCTCTGAAGTACTTTTGTGTGGTATCATCAGCATGGCAGTGCCAGAGAGGTCAGTTTTCTTACATAGAGGCTGGCTTTCTCCAAATCAAACATCTGAAAAATGGAGGAAGCTGCATGTTTTTTTTATGACCTAGAGTTATAAGTCACACAGAATCATATCTGTTGCATTTTATTTGCCACAAGCAAACCACCAAGGTCGATCCTCATTAAATAGGAGGGGACATAGGACCTACCTTTCAACGGGAGAAGAATCAAATAAACTGGGGACATGGTTTAAAACAACCACAAATTTGGATTCTAATACCAAATTTATTAATAATAACATTATTATTAATATTATTTTAGAGAAGAGTTGTAGAGAGCTAAGTAAGTCAGAATAGATTTTTGACAATAGCTCTATAGTCAAGAAATTTTCCCTAAATTCTGAACATCCAGGTACCTCTATTCATAAAAATATTTTCTTTTATTAAAATTTAATTTTTCATTCATATTATATAAAGTATGGATAAAGATGACGTACTGAACAGATTATTTAAAGTTGTCCCTTTTTAACAACAAGCCCTATTCTTTTTCAAATTAACTTTATTTCCTCAGAGATAATTCCTCTGTATGGATTCAAAGCACAGTTCATGCAGTTATTTTTATATTTCTTACTTCTTCAAATTTTATATGAATCACTTCTTGGCCTTTTGACTCAGATGAAATATAAACTGTGACTATTTCTTATTAACAAGTTGCAGATTTGGGTCTCTTGGTTCACTCTTTTACATAAGAAGCAAGCAGATGTCAAGTTTTACTATTGACTACTATGATGTCTGAATAAAATGGACACATACAGCATATCACGGAAAAGAGAGATAATGTAATGTATACGGATGACACCGTTTGGTTATGAAGAACTGGGAGTGAGTAGTTTTGAGATAATGGCACTGACTTATAGCCAATATCAGAACTTATTATAAACCACAGCAATAATAACCTGTCTCCCTCAAAGTGTATTTTGTATGATTGACAGATAATTTTGAACAATTATTTGATTAACACAAAATTATTTCATATAGTTTGTCCCTTTAAAAAATATTCCTATGAATATTATATTAGCCATGAATAATAAATGAATATTTCTATGAAAGTAGCTAAATCAACTGGAGGTTTGGGTGGTGGTCTATTAGGAAAAGATGCTAAAATGTTAAAATAAAATGTTCTTTGGGAGCATAATTGATGGTCCCATCACTTATTTACACCTTCTTGGATAACGTTTAGGTTAAAATCTGCCACGATCTTCTATCCAGACTACGAAGTAATCTCTTAATAGAAAAATAGGTCTGTTTGGAGCAGATTTAAAACTTATTCTTATGAGAACTCCAATCTTGCTCATATTGTCAATGAATATTAATTGACTGCATAGTGTATGTCAGTCACAGTTCTAGAATGGAGCTATATCAGTGCAAAACACACGATTAAATATGTAATCAGTGGTGTTATGAAGAAAAATAAAACAGCAGAAAGTATAATGAAGTATAGAGAAAGAGTAAGGTATATTAATTTAGATATAATGATTAGAGTGCCTCTCTAATAAGACAGCATTTAGCAGAGACAAAAACCAGTGAGAAAGACATGTGGCTAATCTCATAGAAGAATTCCCCAGTTCTAACCTTGTTATCCTCTTTAATTGAAGATTAGAGATGGTTTAAGGAGATATGTATGGGTGCCAAGTTGACAAGGGGTAAACTTGTGATGGTTATTTTGTGTGCCAACTTGACTGGGCTAAGAGACTCTCAGATAGCTGGTAAAACTATCTCTTAGTGTATGTGTCTGAGAAGGTATTTCTGCAGGAGATTAGCATTTGGATCAGCAGACTGAGTAAAAAAGATCTGTTCTCATCAATATGAGTAAGCATCATCCAATCCATTGAGGGCCCGAATAGAGCAAAAAGTTGAGGAAGGGCTCATTCTCTCTTTCTGTTCTTGGGCTGGGACATCCATCTTTTCCTGACCTTGGACAATGGAGCTCCTGGCTCTGTAGGCTTTCAACTTTGGGATGTACACCACCACCTCCACCCTCCCAGGTTCTCAGGCTTTCAGATTAGGATTAGGAATTGTGCCATCTCTTCCTCTGGTTCTTGGTCTCCATTGTGACATGAGCCAATTCCCATACTCTCCCTTGCTCTCTCTTTCTTTCTCTCTTTCTCTCTCTGCCCCCATATCTCTCTGTCTGTCTGTCTGTCTATCTATCTATATCTCTTTTTATCCATATTCCACTGGTTCTGTTCTTTGGAGAACCCTAACACATCTCCTCTGTACAATATTTTTCCATGTATGCAATTCCTTGATGTCCAGTAAATTAATTTGGTTTTATGATTCTCTACCCAATGATCAACTTTTAAAATGCTAATGAAGAGGCCTTATTCCTAGACCATTTACATTTGCAGGCTTTTCTCCTAGACCATTCTCAGCTATTATCATTAGATAAGAAACAGGAATAAGTATTAACCAAAAAAAAAAAAAAAACACAAACCAAACCAAACAAAAACAATAAAAACCTCTTCACAGTAGTCCAATGATAGAAAAGATTAAGAATCACTGTCCTAATCCATAAACCACCTCCAAATTAGAAATTCAAAGAATATTAGCATACCTCGATCTGTTCCAACTATTGTTTAGGGGAGAAAATGGAAATCCAGAGAAGGAAAGTGTCTTGCCCAAGAACACAGGGCTGACGGCTACAGCCAACTTTTTTGAAGGAAATAAGAAGAGAAAAAGAGGAGTGCCCATGTCCTTGTCAGAGTGTTGGTGGGTGAAAGAATGGTGGAGAATTGGAAAGGAATATAGGAGGTTTCTGGGGTTTTGAATGGCATCATCATTAAGAAACCTGGTCCTTGGCTAGGGACCCCATCGCCTGGAGAGACAGCTGGATGAAGATGAGAAAGTCTTGCCTTTGGGAACCACTGTGATCCAGTTCCATGAAAAGATGAGCTGTCCTTTCCTCTGAGTAAAAATATCAGTTGATTTCTTAAATTGACTTGTTTCTCTTCTCTTTCCTTCTCTTCCTTTACTTTCTTATGATTTTTTTTCACCTTTATGTTCTTTTTATAACATTTTAAAGTGCAGGTTTTAGAAACAGTATAAAATTCACACCAATACATCCCTTTCAGTACATAGTGCTTATTGAATAAAAAAATGTTGAAATTATTTTGGATGACAAGAAAAATTCATTATAATTTTTATCCCTTCACTCTTGGCTCAAACATTTACAACATTTGTTGATAAAATCTGTATTTTTTGACCTAATTGATAACTGATAAATTATCACTCATAATATGTAGTTCATTCACAATAACTTAATCATTGTCAGGTGGTTTACTTATCCTGGCTGCTGGTAGAATTTTTGTTTCTTTATCATTAAATTAAAAATTTTTATCAAAATATATTTAGACAATGGCTCTTCAATGTTCTTATTTGTGATATTTGCTGAGCTGTATCAATATGTAGCTCTGGATTTTTTTTTTTTTTTTGCAATCCCCAAAAGGTTTTTTTTTTCTTAAAAAATAAATTATAATTATTTGATTATTGCTTCTTATTTTTGTTCTTATTTGGGGCTTTTGTCTTATATTTTATTTTTTCTATCTGTATTTGACCTCTCTCATTTTTTTTCTTGTTGTTTTGTACATTTTTCCTCTGAGGACTGGTTGAACTTCTTGAGTTTAACTTCCACAAATCACTTTTCTATTATAACTTAATTGTTGTTTTTGAACCCCATCACAGTTTCAATTAAGCAATCGTATTTTTCTTTCTCAGGCAATGTATTCTGATTTCATATTGTTCCTGTTTCACATTTCCTTCCTCCATGTAAAGAGATAAAATATTATCTCAGATCTGAATGAGATCATATAGCTTCTAATATTTTGTAGTTGTTGTTTTGATTCTGTTGTGTGGTTTTTTATGTTGTTTTGTTTTACAGTAAATTTATTTTATTAAATCAGTTCCTCTAAGTATTCAGGAACATCCCCTTGTCTTGATACATCTTTTCATGGAAATGATAGTATGTGTTTTTTTTTTCTTTTAATTTTGATGCACAGTTAGAAAGAAACTTTCTGTTTGTATCAGCTGCTAGAGAAGGAAGAAACTCTGCCATATTGGGTTTCTAAAATGTTTATTGAGACCACATCCTGTCCTTTTTCCTCACAGAGACTGTGAACAGTCTTCTCTCATCATGAGCTATGCTCAGATCCTGGCCACATTGTTCCTGCAGGAAAACTTTGCCGGTCAGGAGAGGGTCAGAAAAATGACCCCAATTCCCTCTCGGGTAACAATGCTGAGGACGATGGGGAAGTGACTACTGCTAGACATTAGGCTGAGCACTTGCCCTGTTATTCATAATAAAATCTCGCAGCAGATCTATGATACAAATATAAATACATTCTCTTTACATTTTATATGTGAGAACACTGAGGGATAGGAATTTTTAATATTTTCTCCTAAGACCAAAGAGCTATTGAGTGAAGAATCTGGACTGAACCCAGGTTCTTACCCAATACACCATTTCCCCCTGTTTATTATTTAATTAAAAGCCTTTGGAGTTGAGAGCATGAGACTATCATCCTTCCTGTTTATGTCACCAAGGACGGTTTCTCTCCATTTTATATTCTGCTAGCCACTCCCATGGATCTCTCACAAGAGAAAAAGTAGAGGACCAAATTGTAGAAAAACATCTTTCCCAGAAAGAAATACTCTGATTTGTTAAAAGAATAGCCACCTAACTACTAGCTTATCTGACTTCCAAATCATAGGTGTCTGCCCTTTTTAACAACATGGGAAGCTTGAATTCCTGGCAATTCTAAAAGGTATGACTTCCAAACTGTTTAACACATAGTTCTTTTCAAAAACCTTGGTGAGAAAATAACGTTTAAAAAATATAAAGACTGACTATATGAAGTTTTAATGCTTCTAAGCTCTTCATTTCAAAGCTTTAAGAAATTTGAATATGAAGCATTATTCCATAGGATTAACTGCTGTTAGGTGATACTATTACCACTTCCAAAAGATTTTAAGCAGCTGTATATTGATCATCATGTAACTATTGCAAATCGGAGTGTTGTGAAATTTATAAAGCAGTAGATCGTAAAAGCATTTGTCAACTAACGTGCTAACATATAGTGGTTCCATAAAGATTTTTGGAATAAAAAAATATTAAAAATTCATTGTTAGCTAAGTGGGACATAAATCAAACAGATAAAAAACTGGAAATGAACAATATGGACTATAGTGGCCAAGTGGTTTATTTGAGAAAAGGGTGATTTCTGAGATATTTGAGCCGGAGTACTTATTTTTTATGGCCGTCAACACCTACCTGAGTGCTTTGTCCAAAGGAGATGCTCAGTAAACACTTCCCCAAGAGGTGATGAAATAGTACCATAATCAGGGTGTGGAGAAAGATAAGACAGAATGCAGCATTGATTTTTCAATTACCATCTGGGGAGATACAAGTAAGAATGCCACCAAGATAGTACGTTGACACTTCAACTCCCCATGACAATATGTTTTTTTGCTTAAGTAAAACTTAAGCAGTCTTTTCACATATAGTAAAATTAGATCCTTCAAAAAATTATATCTGAAATTGTTTTGGAAATATAAGGGGTAAACAAGTATAATGGATTATTATTATTCATAGAAACATTCAGATTTGGGTATTTAAGTGAAAATTTTTTAGGTGTTTATTTTACACCCTGCATTAAAACATCTTTAACATATTAATGACAATATTTTACTTATATGAAGTATTTCCACCCCTTTTGTTTTAGGAAGACATGCACATTTCATTTAAGTCACATATTTTTAGCAGTCCATCTATTGGAGACACTACTGTTATGCAGTAGAAATCAGACATTTTGTGATATAATTCAGAGAGATTATTTCTCATGAAATAAGAAGTAATCATTATCAGAACATATTATCTCTTGGGGAGGGTAAGGGATTATTTGCATTTATGGGTATTTGGGCATAAGAGTGTCTGTGAGAAAATATATTGTCAGTTGACAACTTTTGAATATTTCTATTTGGCCATGAAGCACTTTCAAATTCTTGTCCTAAATTCAACTAATCACCTTGTCACCAACCTATATTAATTACTGACCTTCTCTCTGAGACTGGTATTATAATAACTAGTTGGCAGGATTTACATCTCCACCTCCTGGGTTATCCTCACCATACTCATCCAACAAGTGGCCAAGTTGTATCAGTCTCATTGTGGCAGTATCTCCGTCATCAGTCATTTCTTTTCTTTTTTTTATGCTACATATTTTCATTTTAATAAAAATATGAAGGAGCAAATCTGGATTCTTCTGCTTCTTGAATCAGTCCATACTTCTGAATCAATTCTTTTAATTACCAATTGTTTCATTTCCTCCTTTTTGTTAAAAATTTTATCAGTAATTTTTTTCCCCAATTTCTTCTGCTGGTGCTGTTGGCCAGGCTTTTCTTCTTTTTGCATGTATGTATATTTACCTAATAATAACTTTCTGGTGATTTCATGCCTTTAGATTGTATATAGTGTGAGACTCAAATTCACACTACTGTCAGACATAGTTTAATAAGATAGGTATGTCGATTGTACCTTCCTGCTTTATTCTGAATAAAATAATAATTTCTGAATTTCTTATCCAAAATTTACAACCTTCCCAAATTATGACCTCCAGCTTTATTCAACTGCAGAACCAATGGAATGCAAATATGAAGGGGTATGACGTCACCTGTGTTCACCTCATCATATCACAGAACACGGCTCTTGGCCTATGCCTGGTCTGATACAAGAAACTCTCAGTAAGTATTTGTGGATATGAACTAGAACTATTTTTGTGAACAATTTTAATGAATGTCTTGTATTACAGTTCCTAGGCACTGTAGTTGAAAACCAACTTCACATAAAGCTATACGGGGAACATCAAAAAATAAAAACATGATATAATTTTGAGCTTTAAATTACCTATGTCTACTGAAAATATAACACCTGAAAGTATACAGAAAAACAAATTACATTAAAGATGTATAAGAATTGTCCAGATTCCATATACCTGTACATACGCCATAAATTAAATGATGGAAATAAAATTAGTACATAGTTCTTGAGTATATTATCACAGAACATATATTTCTGGTTGCAAAACAATCACATAGCTATATTAATTCCAAAATTAAGGCTTTCCTCTATCATATCATCCCCCCCAAATATCTGTTACCAGTGAAATATCACTATTGCATTACAAGGGCTCAATGAATACATTGTTTTCAAAATTTATTGTATTATTTTTAATAATCTTAATTAGAGAAAGAGTTTTAGAGTCTGATAATCAGATTTCAATTCTCAGGCTGCCAGCTAGCTGTGTGATCTTAAGAAAGTCATTCAAGTTCTCTAAATTTGAATTTCCTCTTCTCCATGTGATGATAATAACAATACCTGCCTCATATCTACATTGTGAGGATCAAATAAAATCAAGCTTGAAAGAAGAAAACCAGAAAGATCTGCCCAAGTGGTGATTCAGGTGTGGCTTTCTCAGTTATTTTCAGAATTTTTAGAATTTTAGCAATCTCTCATCTTATATTTAAGATGGCAAAGTATGTAAGTAAAAGTGAATGAGACTGTGGCCTTAGACAGTCTCTTGTCCAGCTCTGTCTTCTCATGTACCCAAAAATGTGTCTCAGTTTAAGGATAAACGCTGACTGAATGTGTATTATATGCCAAGCAATGTGGTAAAGATTGGAGGATTAAAAGAAACTGTCTTCCCACTAGTGCATAGAGTCTAGTAGAAGAGGGACGCATAACAAGTTAATCTCAGTAAAGGAAGCACTGAAACAATTTATTGCACACGATGTTAGACATGTTGGGCTGAGTAGGATGGCATTTCACTTAGTTCTTGTGATTAGGAACGCTCCTAAAAATGACAACTGCATTGAATTGCTGACTAATACTTCAGTTATTATGGTGAAGGTCTGTGGGGCTTTCTAGGCAGAAGATGCAACAATAATACAGGCACAGAGGTGTGGCTTAGTATACAGTGGGAATGAACCTGCAAGTTCCTTATAATGTGAAAATCAATCAGAAACAAAGACCAGTCAAAAACAAGGCTGGAAAGAAAAAGATACCAAGTCATAGAGGTCCTTTTGAGCTTACCATTTGTCCTCTGCAGAGTGTGGAACAAGTAAAAGAATAATCTACCCAGATTAGAGTTGTAGCTAGATTCTTGAGTTAGCAGTTGTGAAATATATAAAAATGGACAGGGCTGAGTCTGAGAAAATGAAAAACAGTACTACCATGATTAGAAGTCTCTGGCTTGATCACTTGGTTCAAATTCTAACTCCAATACTTTCTAGCAAGGAAATTTAAAAAAACAATTTACTTAACCTCTAGGAGCATTAGTTCCATTATTTGAAAAAAGTATATAAGAGTTAATATGATCTATCTCTGATTGGGACCCCATAAAGAGTAAATGAGCTAAAGTATTAAATCATTTGGCCCACAACCTGGCACATAGCAAACACTCAATAAATAATATTATTATTGATGTGGTCTTAGGCTACTAGAGAGGGCGTTCACTCAGTTAAGAGATGATCATAGTAGTTCAGATGAAAGATAAAGGCCTGACATACATTGTGCACCAATGGAAGGACATATCTAGCAGTTGGTGTCAGATAATAGCACCGTATGTGTTGAATAATGGGTACTACATATGGATTTTGGTAGTTAATAACCATATAGCATAGGTTTAAACATATTATTAAAGTGTTTTTATAGTTAAAAATAACTGCATAATTGTCCTATAACTAAGTAAAGAAAAAATTGGTTAACTTTTTTTTCCTCATTAGATTGATTTGTTGTGTTGGCATTTGTAAGCTGTGGCCCAACTTTGTTTAAGGCAACTTGGCTAAGATTTAAAAAATGCAGAAAAGATAGATTACAGAAGAACATTTAAATTTTATATAGTACATTTAAGATATGCACTAGATCAATAGCATTAGAGAAAACCTTGTGATTATTTGGTCAAAACTTTTCTTAGTTCTTTTTAAAAATTGTAACACAAAATGATGTTATAATTTATAAGTACAATGTAGAATAATTAAATCAAGTAGTTAACACAGCCATCACCTGAAATATTTAATTTTTTTTGTGGTGAGGACATTTGAGATTTACTTTCTTAGCAATTTTGAAATATACAATGCTCTAATATTAACTATATTCACCATGCTGTGATATAGAACTAATAAAAAGTTAAGTAAAATACATATTCCTCCTGTCTACGTGAGATTTTGTTCCTCTGACCTTCATCTTCCTATCCTCCTGGCCCTCTAGTCTCTGTAACAACCATTCTATTCTCTGCTTCTCTGAGTTCAATTGTTTTAGATTCCACATAGAAGTGAGAACACGTGGTATTTGTCTTTTTCTGCCTGACAGTTCACTTAGCGCTATGTTCTCCAATTCAATCTATGTTTTTGCAAAAGACAGAATTTTATTCATTTTTAAGGCTGCATATTATTCCATTGTATAGACATACTGCATTTTCCTTATCCATACATCTGTTGATGGACACTTAATGTTGATTCTATAACTTGGCTATTGTGAATACTGTTGCAATGAACATGGGGGTATAGACATCTCATCAACAAACTGATTTAAAACCTTTTGGGTAAATACCCAGAAGTGCAATTGCTGAATCATAAGGTAATTCTATTTTCAGCTTTACAAGGAACTTCCATACTGTTTCCTATAATGGTTGTACTAATTTATGTCACTACCGACAGCGTAGCAGGTTCCCTTTTTATTCCACATCCTCTCCAACACTTGTTATTGTTTTGTCTTCTTGATAAAAACTATTCTGACAGGTGTGAAGTGATATTTCATTGAGACTTTAATTTACATTTCCCTAATGATTAGTGATGTTGAGTATTTTTTCATATATCTGTTGACAAAGTAACTCACGATAGGAAACTGCTATAGGAACTCTTGCTACTGTCCTGCTAGGGGAAGTTCCCAAACACGCTGGCTGGGTATTTCCCTCTGTAAATTTACTGTACCTTCAGTTGTGTGGCAGAGAACTGCTTTTTAAAAAACTACATGTAGGTAAATACTTCCCATCTTCTGGGTTCTTTATGCCCTCACTTTTTCCACAAATCAAATTTTTAGAAAATTGGCTATGTTTGTCATATAGTGAAACATTATGATTTTTTCAAAAAATATGATAAGTACTTAGTATTTTAAAGCACTGGTAAGTAATAAGAAGATAGTCTCTATTTTTTGAGTTTTCTTTATAATTGGATTGGGACAAATATCTCTTACTGTGAACTATTAAAAGGCAAATTTTATGTCTACAAACTTTTGTATTTGTCTCTATGTGATACTAGCAAGATTAGATGTTCAGTACATATTTGACAAATGAATGATTACAAATTCATGGGTAAAGTACTATCATAGAGCTATTATAGAGGTAGAGGTACAGAAGACAAGAAAGAGTTCCAAATAGGAAGACTGTGAACGCTTTACTAAAGAGATTGCATGTTAGTTGAGCCTTGACTCATAAAGAATTCAGTAGGAGAAGAGGGTGGGCAGAGAATGCCAGCATAGCATAAGCAAAGACATCCAAATGGGATAAAACATGGTACCATGTTTGTATCAGTAGCACGAAGATAGATGGAAGAACGATATAAAAGAATAACCTGGTAATGTAGAACGAGATCAACTGTGCTTGCTCTTTAAGAGATGCTAAGAAGATCAGACTTCTTTCTCCTGTCAAAGAGAAGTTATGTTTTAAAGAGGAGCAGAGCCTGATCTGTTTTGTACTCTAAGACGATGACTTTGCTCAGAAACCAGAAACCAGGAATAAAATAGACAACTGTGCAATGGAAAGTTCTTTATCATGCAACACACACCCACACACACATCCCCCCCCACACAGACACAACACACACTTACATCACTAGATTTAGAAAAAACAAAAAGTGGTTCCTAAGTAAATCAATTGAATACCATAGAACAGAATTCACAGGTTTGAAAACCCAAATCAAGCAACATTGGTTAAATGACATGCTTTTTATCTATAACAAAGTCAGTGCTCAATCTTTCAATTTTTTTTTTTTAACCGTAGGAAAGAATGCTGTGGATGATGTTGTCGTAGGTAAGGCAGGTTATGTTCACTTTCCAATGTCCTTATTGCAATAATGCTACAGTTTTCACTCCCATCCACAAAATATATTAGAAGGCAAGTATATTAGAGGAGATTAGTATATAAATAACTTAACACTGTCTCTAGTCTTTCTATTTTTTTTCCAGTGTAGCCCAATGCTTTTATAGGTATTAGCAGAAAGAAAATATTCTTTGCACTTCATAGATGATTAGGAAATACTATTGTTCCTTGCCTGAGAACCATTGCCTTATAGTACTAAAATGAGAAAAACAAATATTTTAGGGGAAACCCAATTTCTCTTTTTATTTGATTACTGAAAAAATTCTATTTCCTGAAAGCACTAGGCAACATTTTAAGAGTAATGCCTCTGATCAGAATGAAACTGGGTATCCCAGGTCACAATAGCAGTTCAGTTTCATTTTCAAGGTCCTTGCCCAAACTCATGGATTCTTGAATCAAGTACAGTCATCTTGAACTAATATTTTTCATGCAAGTGGGTAGATACCAAAATTAAAATACTTATAATAAGCATAATATTATCGGTAATTTTGTCTCATGTGTTTTTCTGGTTTTCTGAAAATAGGAAGAGTGATTTTTTTCCAAGGGGGGAGAAGACCAAAAAAAAAATGTATATTGGAGCCAAAAGCCTTATTTGCTGTGAAAATTGCAAATGTTTGCCTGGAGCAAATATGTGAAAATTTGCAATTTGTTGTAGGTGTGGAATTTTGCTATTTTTCACAGTGGAAGAACTGTTCTGTGTAGTTTGCTTTTTTCCCCCCTAAATGTGTGAATTCTCGGAGAAATTCTGAGATCTACGAATTTTGATGCCAAAGATGGCAGGTGAACAATTACTTTTAACAATAACTCAAAATTCTGCTGTGGAACTCAATGAAATAATTTTTTTCGAAGTTGAATGGTTAGGATAAAGAGGAGTCCCAATTTTGTGTTGAGCTTTCACCTAGCATAAAAGTTCTGTTTTAATGTATAATAATACTTTTACTCAGGATTATATTGATATGTAAAATAAAAGACATGACGAGTAGGTAGATTAAAATCATTCAAGCTTTTGTGATTTATAATAAGGAACCTGCAATTATTATATTTGAAATCTTATATATGCAAAATAAGATTCAGATACCATATAAAATGGAATCAATTTATAAAACACAAACGTTTCACAATTTCAAAATTATATAATAATAAAAACTTCTAGTTACTTAACTACATAATATATTTTTTAATTTAGAATTGAAGGTAGATGTCTTGCATCTAAACAAAATAAATTAATTGTCCAGGAAAACAAAAATAAAGTAATTATGATATTATGAAATATAGTCATGTGTCACTTAATGATGAGGATACATTCTGAGAAGCACTTGGTTAGGCAATTTTGTCCTCCTGCAAACATCATATAGTCTACTTACACAAACACAAATGGTATAGGCTACTACATATCTAGGTTATACGGTATAGTCTATTGCTCCTAGGCTGTAAACCTGTATAGAATGTTATTGTTCTAAACACACTAGGCAATTGTAACACAGTGGTATAAGTATTTGTGCATCTAAACATATATAAACATATAAAAGATACAGCACAAATACAATATAAATATAAAAGATAAGAAGTGGTACGCATTTATAAGGCACTTACCATGAATGGTGTTTGCAACGCTAGAAGTTGCTCTGAGTGCGTAAGTGATGCATGAATATAAAGGCTTAGGACATTACTGTATAATAATGTAGACTTTATAAATACCGTACACTGAGGCTGCACTTAATTTATAAATAAAGTAACTTTACTATGACTTTACAATGGCTATGATGTCACTAGGTGATAGGAATTTTGAGCTTCATTATAATCTTATGGGACCATTGTCATATATGAGGTCTGCTGTTGACTGAAATGTTAGTATGTAGTGCATGTATATATATATATTACATTTGACCTTTGAACAATGCAGGGGATAAGAGCACCAACCTCCATGTAGTCAAAAATCCAGATAGAACTTTTTACTCCCAAACTACTAATAGCCTACTGTTGACTGGAAGCCTTACCAATAACATAAATGGTCTATTAAGACTCATTTTGTATGTTATATGTATTATATACTGTATTCTTATAAGAAAGAAATCTAGAGAAAAGAAAATATTATTAAAAATCATAAGAAAGAGAAACTATATTTACTATTCATTAAGTGGAAGTGGATCATAAAGGGCTTCATCCTCATCCTATTCACATATTGAGTGGGCTGAAGAGGAGGAAGAAGAGAAAGGATTTGTGGCAGAGATGGGAAGAAAATGTGCATATAAGTGGATCTCTGAAGTTCAAACCCATGTTGTTCAAGGGTCAACTATATTTGGTCTTTGGCTCGGTTTCCTGACATCAGGCTCCTAAAACCCTTGGAATCTCTAAGGGTTATAAGAGAGTAATAAGGTAATAAGAGAGTCTTGTATATTGTATGATGACTGGTGCCTGGCAGCATACAGGTAGCTTCAGGAGGAGGCTGGTCAAGAGGTAATTAGAGGGTTGGAACTTTTAGCACCACCCTCACAATCTCCAGGGAAGGGAGAGAAGCTGAAAGTCTAGCTGAGCACCAATGGTCAATGATTTAATCAATCAATTATGCTTATGTAATGAAGCTTCCAAAAATAAACCCCAAAGAACTGAGTTCTGAGGTCTTCTGAATAGCTGAACATGTAGAGGTTTCTGGAGGGTGGTACCCAAGAGAGGGCATGGAGGCTCTGCACCCCTTTCCCTAGACCTTGCCTTATCTCACTGTTCATCTGTATCTTTTGTAATATCCTTTATAATAAATGGGTAAATGTAAATAGAGTGTTTCCCTGAGTTTTTTCTATGAGCTGCTATAGTAAATTAATCAAACCTAAGGGGGGAGTTGTGGAAACTCCACTTTATACCTGGTGGGTAACAAACACAGTTCACAACATGGGGCTTGCAATTGGCATCTGCAGTGGGAGGCAGTCTTGTGGGACTGAGCCCTCAGCTTGTGGGATCTGAGGTTATCTCCAAATAGATAGTGTCAGAACTGAATTAAATTAGTGGACACCAGCTGGTATCTGCTGGAAAATCAGCTGTAGGATTGCTTGGTGGGGAGAAATCCTCACATATTTGCTGGTGATCAGAAGTCATGGAAATATTGAGTGGAGAGTAGGAAAAACAGCTTATTTTGTTCCTAAATCCTTTCAGTAATACTCTATTTCTTTCTGGTCAATGTGATACTATGACTACCATGTTCTTTCTGTGTATGGTGTTTTTTACAGAAATATTGTGAAATAATTGTATTGTCTTTGTTGCCCCTTCCTAGGTGATGCCTGCCTAGATTAGCCACTGAGAAGGAAGGCAGATCGCCCCATTCCTGTCCTCCTTCACATGAAATTTTCTGTCCCATTTCTCATGCCATCAGGGACACCTTCCTTCTAAACTATAAAAGTATAATTAGCTTCTTTCATTAAGTAACCTGTGTTTTCACAGATTTCCCAGAGCTCTCTCTCTTTCTTTTCCTAGGTAATATATACCTTTTAGAGTTCTTCCAAAGGAAATGTAGGACAATATATTTCTTTGCATCAGTGGAATTCTCTGACATGCAGAAAGCAAGCCTAGATGGTTTGTTTTAGAGTTACCCAATTAATCTACTCAATCAAAGTAATAATTAACAATATAGTGTAAGATTCCAAAAGGCTAGCTTATCATTTGAATTAGTGCATAGGTTGCCTTTTGTTTTTCAAGTATCAAAATCACTAAAAACTGAAAAACTTTGCAGACTATTTTTGCATCTCCCCAGTCTTCCTTGGAATGCTGCATGAAGTTATTTTTGGTTTGCTTTAGTTTTAGTAAGATTAAGCAACTTCAAAGCTTTTTGTAATATCATGTAAACTTAACATGGGTACCTGGTTTTCCTCATGCATATTTGAGACTTGGAAAACATATTTATCTCTCCATGGGACTGTGGAGAAAATCCACTATTACATGATTCTCAGCATATGTGTATAGGGTAAAAAATGGTGGAGAAGTGAACAGGGATTCATCTCTTTAGAAATATGCTATAATTTTCTTCCTTTTAAAATAGTAGTCTAATTAAAAATAATAATTGAAAACAACTATAGTCAAAATCAATTTTGAAAGTTTATTCATAAAGCTAAACATCACTTATAACACAAGTTAATGCCAAGAAAAATAAAACAATTTACAATTAATATATACCAAAATAATATTCCCCTTAAAAAGAAACAAAAATCACCACTGGAAGGTTTATTGCTATGTTTCTCATTGTGAAGAATTCTTATGCTTCTTGAAGTTTAATTCTTTAGTGAATTTCATTTATAGATCACCCTTCCAGCTAAGCTTTCTACTCACCAATAAGCACCGAGGAATGTCTCCTCTCTATGTCCAGAACATATTGCTACCCCTTTTTCTTATCTGCCCAATTAGCTTTATAGGCCTTAGCTACCACCAGCTTAACTACCTTGGAGCTCCTAGATGAAAGTTCCTTATCCTAGGCTGTTCTATTCATCAGGAATCCAGCAAAACTTAGGTTTGAATAGTTTCCTATGAAACACCTCCCACTCAACTGATTTGTGGTTCCTAATGAACCATAAGCTGATGGACAATTATTCATTTGGCTCAGGCCCATGGAACATTTAAAGAGTAGTCGGGATCTCACAAGGCTGTATATGTGACTTCCATTTAAGTTTAGATACAAGCTTTTTGACATGAGCAAGAAATATAACAAGACTTTAAATGGAATCACCATTAAAGAGCAACTTTGACTTGAAATCTCAAGTTCCCTGTGATTGGTGTTCAGATAAACCAAAAAATAATAAGGACAACAATTTCTAACATTTAGAAAAGCAACAATGAGTTGTACTAAATAGAAACTTTCCTAGTTTTAAACCATCACCATGGTGTAATATGACTAGGAAGGAACTGCATTTTTTAAAACCTTAATCAACATGATTTTTTTATATTTTCAAAAGTTTGGACTTATATTTTACTTAACTTAAAATCCAAACATCCAGAAATAAAGATGGCAATGGAACTTTTCTCTTAAACAGAACAAGAATATAGCTTTCTAAATTTGTGATTGAAAAAAATGCCATTTAGGCTTAATAGGCATCTCTAGGCATACTTTTTTGTAAGTACCTATTAAATACTTCTGCACAATTAATTATCAGGTAAATGTATGATCAGAAATCTTCCTAAGATAGAGGATGTTTGCTTTGTAATTGAAGACATCACTTGAAAAATGTATCAACTGATGTTTAGCATTGTCTAACTCAGCATCTACAGTTAGAGTGTGAAGCACAAAGATGAACACAGCGCAAAGCCATAGGCAGCACCTCATAGATATGTAATGGGCTACCCCAAGGAATCCCTTTCCATCCCAGGTGTGCCATCAATACAACAAGTTTCCAGATGCAGCTATAAGCTAAGATTTGCACACAGGTGTTTGGTCTTATCAGCTGAGAATGAGGATTTTTATGTGGTTATTGTTGTTGTTTTGTTTTCTTCACTATTGAAGATGAGGACACTACTATTTTTTAAGACTACGTGGCCAAATAACTAGAAAATTTATGCTTACTTCCTGTGAAATTTACTAACTATAAAAAAATGTTTCTTATTGATGGATAAATTGGAAAACATAAAGCTTACTTCACTCAGATCTCCCTAACTTCCACTCTCTGCCACTATCAAATGCCAATACTAAGTAACAGTATGTGTCACAGTGAGCATCAACTTTAAAAAGGATGGTGGAGAACAAAAGGAAGAATAAAGGAAGTGAGAAGTGACACAAAGAAAAAGGCCTATATATATATATATATATATATATATATATATATATATTTCAGCTTATTACAGGGGTACAAATGTCTAGGTTACGTATATTGCCTTTGTCTCACCCAAGTCAGAGCTTCAAGCATGTCTATCCCCCAGATGGTGCACACTGCACCCATTAGGTGTGAATATATCCATCCCCTCCTACCCCCTCCCATCTGCCCAACACCTGATGAATGTTACTACTGTATGTGCACATAAGTGTTAATCAGTTAATACCAATTTGATGGTGAGTACATGTGGTGCTTCTTTTTCCATTATTGGGATATTTCACTTAGTGGAATGGGATCCAGCTCTATCCAGGATAATACAAGGGGTGCTAGATCACCATGGGTTTTGGTGGCTGAGTAGAACTCCACGCTATACATATACCACATTTTATTAATCCACTCATGTATTGATGGGCCCTTGGGTTGTTTTCACATCTTTGAAATTGTGAATTGTGCTGCTATAAACATTCTAGTGCATATGTCTTTTTTATAGAATGTCTTTTTTTCCTTTGGGTGGATGCCCAGTAATGGGTCAGCAGAATCAACATTGTTAAAATGTCTATACTACCCAAAGTGATCTACAGATTCAATGAAATCCCTACTAAAATACCAACATCATTTTTTGCAGATCTAGAAAAAATAATTCTACACTTCATATGGAACCAGAGAAGACCCCATATAGCAAAAGAAATCTTAATCAAAAAGAACAAATTGGGAGGCATCAATTTATCACACTTCAAGCTATACTACAAGGCTATCATAACTAAAACAGCATATTACTGACACAAGAACAGAGACATAGACCAGTGGAATAGAACTGAGAGTCCAGATATAAAACCATCCTTATATACCCATCTAATCTTTGATAAAGCAGACAAAAATACACATGGGGGAAAAAAATCCTTATTCAATAAATGGTGCTGGGAAAATTGGATAGCCACATGTCGAAGACTGAAACAGGATCTGCACCTTTCACCTCTCACAAAAATCAACTCACAGTGGATAACAGACTTAAACCTAAGGCATGAAAGTATAAGAATTCTAGAAGAAAATGTTGAAAAAATTCTTACAGACTTGGCCTAGGTAAAGAATTTATGAAGAAGGCCCCAAAGGCAATCACAGCAACAACAAAATAAATAAATAGGATGCGTTCAAATTGAAAAGCTTCTTCACAGCCAAGGATACTATCATGAGAGCAAACAGACAACCTACAGAATAGGAGAAAATATTAGCATGCTACACATCCGATAAAGGGCTGATCACTAGAGTCTACATAGACTCCAAAAAATCAGCAAAAACAATGAAAAAACCCCATCAAAAGCGGGCAAGGGAAGTGAACAGAATCTTTTCAAAAGAAGATAGACTAATGGCCAAAAACATATGAAAAAATGCTCAGTATCTCTAATCATCAGAGAAATGCAAATCAAAACCATAATGAGATTTCATTTAACTCCAGTGAGAATGACCTTGATCAAAAAGTCACAAAACAAAAAATGTTGGTGTGGATGCAGAGAGATAGGAACACTCATACACTGCTGGTGGGACTGCAAACTAGTACAACCTCTGTGGAAAGTAATATGGAGATACCTCAAAGAGCTACAAGTATAACTAGCATTTGAACCAGTTTCTTGTTTCTTTTCAAATATTTGTTCTGACATGCCATAGGGCTTAATCTGTGGAATAAAATCTACCTTTTGCAGAAGTAATATATGATATAGATATAGATATTTTGCTTTAGGATGCAGTGAAGCAGTTTGACTAGTTAGGAGAAACTTTGAAGGTAGAATAAAGAGATCTGGACTTGAATCCAAAATCTCATTGACTACCCCTTCCCCAACCCCATTTTTTAAATTACTTACAGGTAGAATGAGCTCCCTCAATGAACAATTATAACATACATGATTGCAGTACATTTTACCTACATATTCAACTTACTATGGCGCTTTTTTTTTAACTTTGTATATTTCTACTTGGGGATTGTGCCAATTTACCCAATGCTAAAAATTGGCTTTAATTTTGAAATTTCAAGCCTTGGAGCTATTCTCCTAGAATTATCTTAATATCCCATATATCAAAACTTTTTGATGACAATTGATACCATGAAATGACCATATTGATATTACTGATCATTAAAACATGTCTATTTTTGTACATCTTGTATGATTCAAGCCCCTTTTTTATTACCTATTTCTTAATGAATGGACAAACTACATGTTTTGGTAAGAGCTGTATCGTAAGTATTAGCGCCATACACCATAATGAGTGTTTAGAAGACTTCTCACATCATCAAAAATGGTACCCAACTATTTTAAGGGGGCAATTGGAAGAAGTTATAATAAATTGCAAATTGCAAGAAGTTGTTATAGTAAAACTCATTTTTGTTAATATCCTATAAAACAAACGATGATCTATACTTTTATTGAATTGAGAAAATTATTTGAATTACAATGAGGCATTTTTTTTTTTTTTACTTATCTATTTGAATCTACCTCTGCCTTAGGATTTTTTCTTTATATTTTTATTTGGAGAAAAATGTGCTTTCTGCTAGATTTGGTAATACTAACTTGACTATTTTTCACCATGTAGCTGGTTTAATATTTAGTGGAACTCTTAGAAATTGCTATGTTTTTCAGATAAAAATATGGTCAGATATTCGCAATTTTATATAGATCTTCTGAGGTAGTGTGGTTTTCTGTTAAGAGGGAGGCACTGCACAATGAGAAAATGGGAGCTTGCTGACAGTTTTATTTCTGAGCTGTTACAGTACTTTCCAACAGCATGGCTGTCCAAGCCTCTTCAAAGGTAATTGTCAACATTGTTCAGCTAATGAAAATTCTTTTATTTTCTTTTAACACATATATAGTATAACTTAGAATATCCATAAAAAAGGTAAACCAAAAATATCTTATGAAAAACATTTATTTTTGTATCCTTATAATGCCAAAGTTGTGATATCAATAAGTATGTCTAGACATAATTTAAAATTATTTCTGCCATTGGAGAAGAATAAAAAACTAGTTTTGTCTTAAAAATTATAATAATTTATACCCTTCCATTTTATGTAGAAACATATTGTTTTCCTTTAATAGTACTTTGATGATATATTAATAAATTTGAAAAATTGAGATTTTTCACTTGGAAATTGGGAAATGTTTAATATACAAGAAGAAACATATCTTAAAAAATAGACCCATGAATGAGAATCTCTAAAAGTTAGCTACTTAATATAGTGTAAATAATTTTGGGATTTCTGGGCTGATTCAAGTCAAATCAATTGGTTGATAGAGAATCAACCAATCAAAAAAAAAATGAAAAAGAAGAAGAAGAAGAAAGAAAAACAAGGATTTAAGATCCTGTATTACATTGTGCTCATTCGGTGAGAAACAGTCAAAATTAAAAATACAAAACCTCTATTCAAATATCATTTTTAATAATTCACGCTTGAGACTGTTTCAGTATTAAAAATAATTTGCTTTAAAAAATTATTTCTTTTTTTTCCCACCCCATCCCTCACTTAAGAAATTATTTTTTAAGACCACTTTCTAAGCTCTCAAAATAGTCCATAGGAATCCCCTCTTTGTCACTCTCACGTTCTGGAGGCTGTGCACTCAAATAGCTTGTATGATCGAGAATGTGGATGAGCCTTTGAGCATGGCATTTAAAGAGACAATAGCTGCCAATAAGAAACACTCAAACAAGTCGAATCCAATCCAGACTCAGTCATGAAGAGACCAGAAAACACCTCTGGAGCCAAAGGGTCCCTCGGGCCTGTTCTGATCACAGAGACCCAGGGAACAATAACAAACATGGAAAGGCCAAGGAGAAAGCCCCTATTCCTAGCTGTGCTTCTTTCCTCTTTGTATCAGCCTGGCTTCCTCAGTCCTGAAACAGTGTCTTAATATTCCATGTGGCATCATGATTAAAATTGTATTGTTAAAAAAGAAGATTAAACAGCAAGTATAGAGCATGCAAATGGTTCTTTGCATCCATTATATCTTTTAACAATAATAACAATAATTTTGAGGAATATTAGATTCTCCAGTAATAATGAGGACATTGAAGCCAAGGGGATAACTTCCTTTATCCAGGATCTTGCAGAGATTAAGCGATGAACCTGAGATTTCAACTCCAATCCTGTGACTCCAAATTTATGGTTCTTTCTATGCTGTTCTAATATCTCTCTAATTAATCCACTCACACTGAGAAGGTAAAAGATGGATAAAGATTTAAGTGGTGATTACTAAAATTACCTGGGGAACTTCAAAATATTAAAAAAGATTTCTGAACTCAAGCTGTAGATACTATATTTGGAAAAAAAATCTAGGGTTTTGTAAGGTGTCTGCATTTTTTCTTTTTAAGTTTTCCCTAAGTAATGCCACTGCTCAGCCAGATTTGGGAACTTCTTTAAAGTATTGAGACAGCTTTATAGAATTTACAAGAATATTTGCATTTTCCAAGTGAGAAAATAAATCTTTTCAAAGAAGCATTTCTACTTAGGATTTTTGCATTATGTAGATGGTTTATGAAGGTGTTTTGAGGAGGGGGCATTTCCTGGCACCTCTGAAATCATGATATGAAGAAAGATTCTTACTCTGCTTTCTCAAAATTGTACCTTTACTTAGACAGTGCCTGCATGGACCCTGATTAAATCTTAGATTTGAACAATGAGTCAGTAGGCTGCTTATCAACTTCGGGAACACAGAATACAAGAAAAACAAAGCTGTTTCAAATGTTAGCTTCATCTCTGTTAGCTGCGTAGACTTGGGAAGATTTAGCCTTTCTGGGTCTTAGTTTGTTTATGCATTAAACATACATATTCATATGTTTCTCATCGGGCTATCCCAAGAACAAAACAAGCTGTTGTTCAGTGTTTGGCCTACTGGGTGCACAACTAGCATTCATTTTTAAAGGATATAGTCTTTGCGTAGTAACTATTAGAATCAGAACAACTTCCTATTTGTTCATGTATTATATTTCATCTTGTCTTCCATTATTCTTAAAAGATGCTGGGAAAAATAACTCTCTATGAAAACATTTGGCAAAACTGAAGAACTCTTTTTCATTGATAGGTTCATAATAAATAAGTTGAAAATCTTGAAGTGTTTCATCATTTCTATAAACCTATGTTGCTATGGAGACCTTTTCCTCATGGAACACCTATTAAAATCCCGGAAGTGATATCCCCAAAAAACACACTTTGGTAAAAGATCTTTCTTTTATTACTAACGTTGTAACAACATGTACAATTTTACGCTTAGGCAAATTGAGACAGTGTAAAATGAAACTTCAGGGTGCAGAATTTAATTATAAGTAGGTATTATACCCACGTTGTAATGAACTAGTGGAAGTGAAATCCACCCATACTCCGAGATCCTATGTACAACTATGGTGTAGCCACTTTTTTCCTGTTTGCATGTAGGTATGGATATGTACGTACGTGTTTGCATGAGTATGTCTTCATATGTGTGTGTGAATTTCTGTGTGTGTGTAGAATTAAGATGTCTTTATGTAATTACTATATCAATTTGTGAATGATGTATGGAATGTAATTCCCTGTTCAATAAAAAGGATTTATAATCACTGCTATGCTGTTTTACTCTTTATCCTATATGATAAATATAGACTTACTAATCTTAGAAAGCCAATTAATTTAAATATCAGATTTAAGCACAAATTTAAAATAAAGTCTTTTAAACTCTATTCTATTTTCCCACATTCTCTCCTACTCCTCAGAGTTTACCTCCACTGGCTGGTATTTTCTCAGATAACCAGTTTATTTACAAAAAAACCAAAGAACTGAAAATTATGTTGCACACAAAGCAATATTTAGGTTCTTTCAACATTTGAGGCAAAGCAACAAGAGGGTTGATTTCCTCTAAGACCAACTTAGGGTCACACTTGTTTGTTTTCCTTTACATGGGTACTCCAGCTTTCCTTAACGTCCAATTTGCTTTCAATCAGTAGGTATTTAAACTTCAGGAGGAATCCAGCCAAAATAAGCCATCCCTCTGCCAGGCCCAAAGTCTACTTTCCTCCTACTCTCTCTGGGTTTCCTCTTATAACTTTACCCTTCACTTAGTTCCACAGAACTTGCCTGGGCCTTCCAAGGGACAGTTAACTTTAGGGAGTTATTACCCATTTCAATCAAAGTGGCAGAGTCACTGTTCCTGGAGGAGAAGGTAATTGCTGGCAGAAAACTGAACATAGAACACAAGCAGAACAAGCCCTCTTCTTATTTTGGTCTTGCTCGTCATGGCTTTCTACTGATTCTGAAGACCTAGGTAGCCAGGGACAACCCCTTGCCCACAACACACACACACACACGCACACACACACACACACACACACACGCATACTCTCCTTCTCTCTCTCCCTGATATTTTATACACACACACACACACACACACACACACACAATGAATGCACATAATACAGACATGATCAAATTCATAGTGTAAGAAAATCATTTTACATGGTAGTTTTAGGCCTACCTAAAACTGTGGAAAGCAAGTGCAGCTCCCATTTAAGGACACACTGCTCCATGTCCCTTCCTTTAATCCCATTTTCCAAGCAATATGTCCAGATTTACCCACACCCCCATCAGTCACCAAAACCCAAGTCCTGCTCTTTCTCTTTTGTAAACACAAACCTTAATAAAAAGGACTGTTACACATGCAATCTATTAATAGTACTGAAGAAACTTTAACTCCCTGGAATTTGAGCATCTAACTGAAGGTACCTTGGTTTCACTCTCTGATTTTCCCCTCTGGCACACCTTTCGTTTAACAGGCACCCAACTCACCCATGGCAATCATGAGCCACAGAATTTAGGAGTGAGAAACCTTCCCTCAAGACATCCAAAAATGATTTTTTCTCATATCAAGAGCCCTTTAAAATTCTTTTTTAAAATAACACTTTGAAAAAAATAACATCTGTTTAAATCCTTTTATCATGATTTAAACACATTTTCAGTTATCACATTTTTTTTCTTATTTTTTTTCCTTTTTTTTAAACTTCTTTTTATACCTGTTACCATGGACACAATGTTGCTTGCCTCAGAGTCTAATTAAAATGGTTACTTGCTCAGCCAGGGAATTAGAGAATAATCACATGATGGGGGAGTGGCTTCAAAATCTGAGGAAACTACTGTGTAGGGTCTCTTGATAGAAATGTTTCTCCTCTATCAAAATCCTCTTTCCATTTAACAAGGAATGTTTTGGCCAATAAATTCCTAAAAAGACCTAACATATGCTGTTCAGAAGCTATCTTGCAGATTTTAATCCTCTATGCCTCTGGTCTTTGGGTAGGTTTCCATGGATTATAAAGCAACAATTTGATATTTGTATATATGAAGAGGGGAAGGGGAAAATTCCTTTCTTACTAAATTACTAAATATGTGATATTGGGTCCAAAGTAGAATTAAAAACTGTATTGACAAAGTAAGTCCCTATGTTTCAATTCATCTTCCCGTAAAATCATGATTCATCTCTTTTTATATAGTTGATTCCCTCATTTTGGACTAAATAGTTTTGTTGTTTTGATTAAGAGAAAAGTCAAATACTTTAAATGGTCAAAGCCTTTGCTTAAATTTAATTGTGATAATGAGTTTGTTGAATACATCATCATGAAAGCATGCATATGAAACTGGGTAAGTCAGAAAGAATTTCTTTTATTCTTCAGTAATAGTGCTTTCTTCTAAGAACACACCATCAACATTGTTGACTACCTGGCTGCTCAGAAAAGATGGTGCTAATGCAGAAAGCTTCCAGAGTTTTCTAGCAAGAGTAAAAGTACAGCATCTAAAATTTACAGGAATGGAGAGACTTTACTATTTTATTTATTTTCCACAGCCCATTCACTTTTGTAAATTTTTATCATGTATCATCACATACCATAAGTATAGTACTTTTCTTGTCCAGTATCTTATTAGAGAGTTGAAAGGTATTTTGAACATTATTTGATATGAACTCCCATCTCTTGAAATCTGTCTTGAGTTTACCATGAGCTTTACCTCGCAATATGTTTTGATTAATCTATATTACATTGTTATTAAATAAACTTCACAGAAACATGGAATTCCATTGATCAGCAATGCGGTAACAAGTAGTGGCAAAGCAAGTGGGAAGTGGGCCGGATGGTGTGGCAGCAAGTAGGAATTCAAGGGTACTCTTAGGTGCTAATAAACTTCAAGGCACTTTGTTGAACCATCATACACACTCTCTAATACAGAAGGGGTGGGTCCATAGCCTCTAATTTCCTTCCACCTCCAACATTCTGTGATAGTTCAATTTTCTAGCAACAGCTACTAATAAATCAGTCCCTCTCAAACTGCCAATGACTTGGGCTAGCAATTCAGTGTCACATTTCCCTGAAGGATAATCTTATTCAAAGATTTGGAGAATTAGTTATGTGAGAATAAAGAAGGAAATTTTCTGGTAGACAAAGCAGAATCTCCATGAATTTTATGATGAACTATGGGATTTTACAAAACTGATTTGATTATAGCAGGCAGTTTTGGGTTCTAACCCCAAATCCCCAAATGTCCAATTCCTTTGTCATTAAGGTAACTTAAATGGGAAATGTTCAGTCCTTTTAGAGCTAAGATTTGGCCTTGTGGGAAGTACTTTGATAGTCTATGGTTGCCAAATATATTCTATAAGACTTTAGTTGGTAAATATTGTTTGGCTAACTTTGAGTTTGACTCATTTGTATTTCCCATCAAAACTAGTGGTTTTCCATTGAAACACTTCCCTTATGTCTTTAGACAGATACTTAATGCTATTGAAAATAAGAAACTAACTTACCATGTTTTCCTGAAGCAAAGCCACAGTTTTTGCATTGAGCCTATAGGAAAAAAGAGAGACACAAAAATAAAATTTGCTTTGCTTTTAACACCTAAATTGTTTCTCCTTTGACCATTCTGCTGACTATTTCATCAAACAATACACCAGTGCCTGAATGAATAATCCCTGGTCTCTCCCACACATAGTTGAGAACCCACAGAGGCTGGAAAGTTCTCTGTAAGGATGCCAAATGACTCTGGCTTAACTAAGGGACCAAAAAGGCAAATATTTCCGGAAAACCAAGGTTGACCTTAACCTTGCTACTTTGAGAATCAATTTTAAAATGTGAACAGAATTCAGTTCACTTATTTCTAAATGTATTCTTGCATGGTTAACAACAACATAGGAATATGGAAAAGTAATATATCACCTATATTTTCTTGGTTATATTAAACATATACTATATTCTTATTTAATTAATCACTTTGGTATGTTTAAGTCTCACATTTAAATTAAGATGAATTCAAACTTTTGAAAATTAAATTGAATATAATTTCAAAGCAAAAGGGCATGGAAAATCTAAAGGGTGCTATAATTCTCTTAAGGGTACTTCTAATTTAAATATTGTTCATTAATTGAAAAGCAGTATTTAGTGAGCTCTATGTGCCTTATACAGAGAGGAACAAAAGAGACAAGCACTATTCTCTCATGGAGTGTGTATTGAGAGAGACACGTGATAAATAAGAAAATAGATAATTTCAGAGAACAATAATATTTGTGAAAAAAATAAAAATAAGTTGTACAAAGCTCTGTTTCTTTAGCTTTGAAGTTTGTGAAGGTGCAATTTAAGCTGGTAATGGAACGACAAAGGGAAGCAGAGCTTGTGAAAGTCTGAGAAGGTGAATGAAAGTCAAGATCAGGACTTTGAATTCCTCTGTAGGTGGGATGCTGCTGGAGGATCCCAGGCAGTGGAGTGACAGAATGATCACATTTATATCAGCTAATTCCCACTGATCAGTCAGATCTGAGTCCCAAATACCACTTCCTCCAGGAAGCCTTCCTTAGTCAACTAGGATCCTCTGTTAGATGTCCTCAGGGCACTGAGACACTTTCCTCAAGCATCTCAGTGCATTTGGCACATTGTAACATTTGATTTATTTGTCTGCTTATTTTACTAAATATTTCTTTTCCACTAGACTCTGAGCTTCATGAAATTAGGAACTTTGCCCTTGTTCGTCTTATATATTCCTGCTCCTAACACAATATCTCAACAAGAAACTGTTGAGAAAACAGATGAACCATAAATTAATAAATGAATCACAGATTAAGTGGAAGAATTGAAGATTTTGAATTTTAGGAAGTATCAATATAGAATACTTCATAGCCATTGAAGAATACAAAGAAATATAGGTAAGCTCATTTCTTCTTCTTTCATCTACCTGAGTTCGCATGAGGAAAGATAGTCCCAAAGTAAAAACCAAATCAGCTGTGGTCTGGGGCCAAGGGCACAGCTATAGATGACATTGATATTGCTTTTTTATTCTCTATTCACTTCTTGGTGACCAGATTCACTAGACATTAATTTTCATAGAGCCTATGTTTAACTACAAACTCAGTATGCCCCATATCTGCCTGAAATGATTTTACTGTTTGTTTAGTTTAAAAAATCTTCGCTGATATTTCCAAGTGGATCTAGAAAAGATGGGATAACATATTATACTTGTTCTTTCTTTCTTTATAGTTGGTGAGTCTATATTGCTGTAGGAACAATTCTGCTCATTTAGTGGACAAAGAATCTGTTATTAGTTCCACTCCCATAGGTAGGAAAAACAAAGACTTTAAGATACAGAGGCAACTGGCCCTACAGTAATAAAGAATATAATAAGAGCCAGAATGCATGGTGGAAGCACAGAGAGGGGATATGGAGGGTGGTGTGAGATGAGACAGATGTTAGACCATGGAAAGTCTTGCAGACGAAAGATTTTCATCTGTATCCTAAAAACAATGGAATGTTACAGAGGAAGAGAATGGGAGAGATAATGACATTGTCAACTTCTTAGTTTTAAAACACTAGGAAAGCCCTAATGATGAAAGAGAAAGGGGAATGCACTAAATAAATATCTAAGAGGCAAAAGCTGTTGGTCTTAGTAATATGTTGAGTGGAAGTCGGAGTAAGGGCAGTATCAAGAATGACCACTAGATTTCTTCTGAATTGAATTAGATGGCGGTGTCCTTGACTGAGATAAGGGCACTGGGAGAAAAACAAATTTGATGAGACTTTTTTTGTTTTGGTTTTGTTTTTTTGACAAAATTGAAATAGGTCATTAGATAGAAGGATCTAGAATTCGGAAGAAAGTACTAGAGGTACACATTTGAAAGACATTGGCTTATGGATAATAATTGAAAGATGTTTTGCTAAATAAAACTTCCCAGGCAGAAAGAATACAGTGAGACAAGGAGCTGGTATTCTCTTGAGGAACTTTAGAAAGAATGAAATAAGCCAAATAAGCCCGCCAAGAGGATAAAGAAGAAGGTAAACCAGGAAACTGTGTTATCATACAAGCAAGAGGAAGAGAATGAGCCAGTTTTGATATAATTTAAAAATTTTTTTCATCTATTTAATAAATATATACTAAGTACTGTACTATGATATTACTATATGTGTCAGAGATTCAAAGAAAAGTAAAACAGAGTCAGTCTGTAACAACACAGCTCTAACAAAAACCTAAGCAGTTCTCTTAAGACAAGCAAGTTTGAAAACAGCAAAGTTGATACCAACATAATTAAATCAAAATGATCATTGATTAAATGAAATGAATTAAATAAAACAGATATGTTTTATTTCACATAATTTCTCCATCTTTTTGTTTGAGAATACGTTATTTGACCAGTAAAGAGAAGACTGTAGCTTAAGGAAACATTATACTAGTTTGACCTTTTGGATATTCTATTTTTTGATTGGCTGGATTGGAATATCTTATCATGTCCATCCAAGTAAGGGCAAGACTGTAAACACTATGAACTTGACTAGTCAGCCAATCAAATTAAAGAGTGCTGTAAAGGTCAAAGCAATCCAAAATGCTACTATAATTTACATAACATATGTGTAGCATTACAAGTCCAGTATTTCATCTTTCAGACAAGGATTGAACAAGAACATAAAAAGACATAACCGTGAATGCATTCCCCTGACAATAGCACCAGAAGTGGAAAATATTCTTTGAAGAAAATTTTCTTGAAAATTGTTACGAAATTAAAAAAGATAATAATTAGTTACTGGTTGTAGTGGGTTCAAGGCAAAAGGTAGGACATAGGAAGCCCACAGAGAAGTTCCAAGAAAAAGGCAGTGAGGCAAGGGGTAAATTGGTCTCTAAGTTGGGAGACTTAGTTTCTAGTCCCTATTATGCTATTAACAAGTTATAAGACTTGAAATTTCTGGATACTCTTTTTTTATTCATGAAGGAAGAAATGTATTTATAATTATTGATTTCAATAATACTAGGAGCACAGTCTGTCATTGTTCTTCTTTGCCTCCATGTTTGTCTAAAAATCTACATTTATATAGACAATATATAGTATGGGTATAATTTCCATAATCTTAATGATTATGAGCCTCTAAATTCTGGTCAGAGAAGTGGTTAAAGATTCAACAGCAAGGGAGCAGGAGACTCCACACATTGGTGCTAAAAATAACAATTGATTCATGGTAAAAAAAATTTAAATCATCTTCTAAAACCTGCCTAACATTGCAGGAAAAAAGTAGCTGCTACTATTCCATTCCTTTTGTCTTACTTTTTCCAGGCAGAATGTAATCTCTTGTGATTTTTCCTTCCTTTCCATGCAAATATTGATATTGAAACAAACATTCATTAAAATGTTGAGAAGGCAGGGTTTGGAAGTGGATTTAGTATAATTTTTAAAAACTTACACTTTCTTGGTCAATCACAGAAATATTAAAGACTAAAAATTCAAAAGCAACTTGTAATATCATAAGTTATGCTAATGCTAAAGTTAAGATTCAGAAGAATCATACATTTTCTTTAAAAAGTTACTTAACTTTACTTGCTCATAACTGTTCAAGCCAAATCAAGAGTGAAAGGATTGAGCAATAAATGAGAAACTCCAATCGCTATTTTTACCAAACAAAATTGTGAAAAAAAGGACATTTAAAATTAAACACCTCTTTCCAATTACTGAAAATGACTATCTGATGAACAATAAATATGTTACAAATGTTTAATACATGTGAGACAAAATAGATTTGCAAGAGCATATTCAGAATCTCTTCTTGGTCTTTTTATTTTGCATTAAATATGTTGTATTTTGAAAATGAATAAGCAAACATGGTCATTTTAAAGTTTGTGATTATTTCTCATGCAATATTAAATCTATTGTACTTCAATCTTTAAAACTGAAATAATTTCTTTTAAAAACTGTAGAAAGTATCCAGAATTTCTAAAAACGTAAAAATTAAAAAAGTTGAAATAAAAGAAGTTTACCTACAGTAATATGTATATACGGAAGCATATTTAAAAGGGAATAGAAAATAATCCCCAGGGAATGAATTTTTCAGAATTGCTTGGCATGAAGGTTTTCTGTGATTTTAGGAAAAGAAATATCCTTGACTCACTCAGTTAATGAGGAGTTGGAGTAACCAGTGTAAAAATGACTAATGCATTACATATTAATACTTTGCAAAATACAGAGGACCTTTGAGATGATCCAATAGTGCAATTTTTTTTATTTTACAGATGAATACATTGAAACAGGGAGAAGCTACGTGACTTGTTCAAAGTCTCACATGTGATTAGTTGCAGAGTTCAAAATATTCCTAAGACTTCATATATCACTCAGGATAAACACATGATTACAATGGCCTCCAAAACAGTGCCAGTCAGGAGGGACAATTAAAGATGGTGGACGAGTAAAGCCACCAGCCAGAGTGTCTCCGCAAAAAAGACAGATTTTAGAAGAAAGCGGGAGAATTAAGCAAGCAGACAAGTATACATCGGACGAGGGTCAGAAGGAGGGATACCTGAGACCATGAGAGACTCCACGGGAGGAGGTTG